>CM072238.1:82500-155004 GCA_036851935.1 Coregonus suidteri | reverse complement strand
ATTTGGGGGGGGAGGAAGGGGTAAGTTTAAAGTGGGGGGGAGCTGGAGAGATAGTGGGGAGCTAGGAAATAGGTACGTGGCAGGCAGGAGTGAGCGGGATAGGAACAGGGGGAGAGGATGAGGTAGATCAGTGAAGTGTGGAGATGTTAGGAGGAGATGGAGTGGGGTTAGTGGGGCGGAGGGGGTGGTAGCGGGGGGGGTAGGGGGGAGGGGAGCGGGGAGGGGGTAGTGGGTGATCTGGAGAGAGGAGAGAGGAGTGGAGAGGTAGTGGGGAGCTGGAGAGTTTTTTTGGGGAGCTGGAGAGGTAGTGGGGAGCTGGAGAGGTAGTGGGAGAGGAGCTAGAGGTGTGGGAGCTGGAGAGGTAGTGGGGGAGCTGGAGAGGTAGTGGGGAGCTGGAGAGGTAGTGGGCAGGCCGGAGGAGCTGGAGAGGTAGTGGGGAGCTGGAGAGGTAGTGGGGAGGCCGGAGGAGCTGGAGAGGTAGTCAGGAGCTGGAGAGGTAGTGGGGAGCTGGAGAGGTAGTGGGGAGCTGGAGAGGGGAGCTGGAGAGGTAGTGGGCAGCCGGAGAGCGGAGAGGTAGTGGGGAGCTGGAGAGGTAGTGGGGAGCTGGAGAGGTGGAGGAGGGGAGAAGGTAGTGGGGAGCTGGAGAGGTAGTGGGAGCTGGCCGGAGGGGAGCTGGAGAGGTAGTGGGGAGCTGGAGAGGTAGTGGGGAGCTGGAGAGGTTAGTGGGGAGGCCGGAGGAGCTGGAGCTGGAGAAGTAGTGGGGAGCTGGAGAGAGTAGTGGGGAGCTGGAGAGGTAGAGGGGAGCTGGAGAGGTAGTGGGGAGCTGGAGAGGTAGTGGGCAGGCCGGAGGAGCTGGAGAGGTAGTGGGGAGCTGGAGAGTTAGTGGGGAGGCCGGAGGAGCTGGAGAGGTAGTGGGGAGCTGGAGAGGTAGTGGGGAGCTGGAGATGAAGTGGGGAGGCCAGAGGAGCTGGAGAGTTAGTGGGGAGCTGGAGAGTTAGTGGGGATCTGGAGAGGTAGTGGGGAGCTGGAGAGGAAGTGGGGAGCTGGAGAGGTAGTGGGGAGCTGGAGAGGTAGGGGAGGGGAGCTGGAGAGGTAGTGGGGAGCTGGAGAGGTAGTGGGGAGCTGGAGAGGTAGTGGGGAGCTGGAGATGAAGTGGGGAGGCCAGAGGAGCTGGAGAGTTAGTAGGGGGATCTGGAGAGGTAGTGGGGAGCTGGAGAGGTAGTGGGGAGCTGGAGAGGTAGTGGGAGCTGGAGAGGTAGTGGGGGCCGAGCTGGAGAGGTAGTGGGGAGCTGGAGAGGTAAGTGGGGAGCTGGAGAGGTAGTGGGGAGCTGGAGAGGTAGTGGGGAGCTGGAGAGGTAGTGGGGAGCTGGAGAGGTAGTGGGGAGCTGGAGAGGTAGTGGGGAGCTGGAGAGTTAGTGGGCAGGCCGGAGGAGCTGGAGAGGTAGTAGGGGAGCTGGAGAGGTAGTGGGGAGCTGGAGAGTAGTGGGGAGGCTGGAGAGGTAGTGGGGAGCTGGAGAGGTAGTGGGGAGCTGGAGAGGTAGTGGGCAGGGGGAGCTGGAGAGGTAGTGGGGAGCTGGAGAGGTAGTGGGGAGCTGGAGAGGTAGTGGGGAGCTGGAGAGGTAGTGGGGAGCTGGAGAGGTAGTGGGGAGCTGGAGAGGTAGTGGGGAGGCCGGAGGAGCTGGAGAGGTAGTGGGGAGCTGGAGAGGTAGTGGGGAGCTGGAGAGGTAGTGGGCAGGCCGGAGGAGCTGGAGAGGTAGTGGGGAGCTGGAGAGGTAGTGGGGAGCTGGAGAGGTAGTGGGGAGCTGGAGAGGTAGTGGGGAGCTAGTGGGGAGCTGGAGAGGTAGTGGGGAGCTGGAGAGGTAGTGGGGAGCTGGAGAGGTAGTGGCAGGCCGGAGGAGAGGTAGTGGAGGGAGAGTGGGGAGCTGGAGAGTAGTAGTGGGCAGGCCGAGGAGCTGGAGAGGTAGTGGGGAGCTGGAGAGGTAGTGGGCAGGCCGGGGGAGCTGGAGAGGTAGTGGGGATCTGGAGAGTTAGTGGGCAGTGGGGAGCTGGAGAGGTAGTGGGGACTGGAGAGGTTAGTGGGGAGGCTGGAGAGGTGGAGAGGTAGTGGGGAGCTGGAGAGGTAGTGGGGAGCTGGAGAGGAAGTGGGGAGCTGGAGGAGCTGGAGAGGTAGTGGGGAGCTGGAGAGGTAGTGGGGATCTGGAGAGGTAGTGGGGAGCTGGAGAGGTAGTGGGGAGCTGGAGAGGAGCTAGGAGCTGGAGAGGTAGCTGGGAGAGGAGAGAGGTAGTGGGGAGCTGGAGAGGTAGTGGGGAGCTGGAGAGGGGGAGTGGGGGAGCTGGAGAGGTGGGGCTGAGTGGGGAGCTGGAGAGGTAGTGGGGAGCTGGAGAGGTAGTGGGGAGCTGGAGAGAGTTAGTGGGGAGCTGGAGAGGGGGAGCTGGAGAGGTAGTAGGGAGCTGGGAGAGGTAGTGGGGAGCTGGAGAGGTAGTGGGGAGCTGGAGAGGTAGTGGGGAGCAGGCCGGGGAGCTGGGAGAGGTAGTGGGGAGCTGGAGAGGTAGTGGGGAGCTGGAGAGGAGTGGGGAGCTGGAGAGGTAGTGGGGAGCTGGAGAGGTAGTGGGGAGCTGGAGAGGTAGTGGGGAGCTGGAGAGGTAGTGGGCAGGCCGGAGGAGAGGAGAGGTAGTGGGGAGCTGGAGAGGTAGTGGGGAGCTGGAGAGGTAGTGGGGAGCTGGAGGGGAGCTGGAGAGGTAGTGGGGAGCTGGAGAGGTAGTGTGGGGAGCTGGAGAGGTAGTGGGGAGATGTGGAGAGGTAGTGGGGAGCTGGAGAGGTAGTGGGGAGCTGGAGAGGTAGTGGGGAGCTGGAGAGGTAGTGGGCAGGCCGGAGGAGCTGGAGAGGTAGTGGGGAGCTGGAGAGTTAGTGGGCAGGCCGGAGGAGCTGGAGAGGTAGTGGGGAGCTGGAGAGGTAGTGGGCAGGCCGGAGGAGCTGGAGAGGTAGTGGGGAGCTGGAGAGGTAGTGGGGAGTGGGAGGTAGTGGGAGAGGCTGGAGAGGTAGTGGGGAGCTGGAGAGGTAGTGGGCAGGCCGGAGGAGTGGGAGAGAGGTAGTGGGGAGCTGGAGAGATAGTGGGGAGCTGGAGAGGTAGTGGGAGGGAGAGTAGAGGAGCTGGAGAGGTAGTGGGGAGCTGGAGAGGTAGTGGGGAGCTGGAGAGGTAGTGGGGGAGCTGGAGAGGTAGTGGGGAGCTGGAGAGAAAGTGGGGAGCTGGAGAGGTAGTGGGGAGCTGGAGAGTTAGTGGGCAGGCCGGAGGAGCTGGAGAGGTAGTGGGGAGCTGGAGAGGTAGTGGGGAGCTGGAGAGGTAGTGGGGAGCTGGAAAGATGGTAGTGGGGAGCTGGAGAGGTAGGGGGGGAGCTGGAGAGGTAGTGGGGAGCTGGAGAGGTAGTGGGGAGCTGGAGAGTTAGTGGGCAGGCCGGAGGAGCTGGAGAGGTAGTGGGGAGCTGGAGAGGTAGTGGGGAGGCCGGAGGAGCTGGGAGAGGTAGTGGGGAGCTGGAGAGGTAGTGGGGAGCTGGAGAGGTAGTGGGGAGCTGGAGAGGTAGTGGGGAGCTGGAGAGGTAGAGGGGAGCTGGAGAGGTAGTGGGGAGCTGGAGAGGTAGTGGGGAGCTGGAGAGGTAGTGGGGAGCTGGAGAGGTAGTGGGGAGCTGGAGAGGTAGTGGGGAGCTGGAGAGGTAGTGGGGAGCTGGAGAGGTAGTGGGGAGCTGGAGAGGTAGTGGGGAGGCCAGAGGTAGCTGGGGAGCTGGAGAGGTAGTGGGCAGGCCGAGGAGCTGGAGAGGTAGTGGGGAGCTGGAGAGAGAGCTGGGGAGAGAGGTAGTGGGGAGCTGGAGAGGTAGTGGGGATCTGGAGAGGTAGTGGGTAGCTGGAGAGGTAGTGGGGAGCTGGAGAGGTAGTGGGGAGGCAGGAGAGCTGGGGAGAGGGTAGTGGGGAGCTGGAGAGGTAGTGGGGAGCTGGAGAGGTAGTGGGGGGCTGGAGAGGTAGTGGGCAGGAGGGAGGAGCTGGAGAGGTAGTGGGGAGCTGGAGAGGTAGTGGGGAGCTGGAGAGGTTAGTGGGGAGCTGGAGAGGTAGTGGGCAGGCCGGGAGCTGGAGAGGTGTGGGGAGGAGAGGTAGTGGGGAGCTGGAGAGGTAGTGGGGAGCTGGAGAGGTAGCTGGAGCTGGAGAGGTAGTGGGGAGCTGGAGAGGTAGTGGGGGAGCTGGAGGAGGTAGTGGGGAGCTAGGAGAGAGGTAGTGGGGAGGGAGAGAGTGGGGAGCTGGAGAGGTAGTGGGGAGCTGGAGAGGTAGTGGGGAGCTGGAGAGGTAGTGGGGATCTGGAGAGGTAGTGGGGAGCTGGAGAGGTAGTGGGGAGCTGGAGAGGTAGTGGGGAGCTGGAGAGGTAGTGGGGAGCTGGAGAGGGGCAGGCCGGGGAGCTGGAGAGGTAGTGGGGAGCTGGAGAGGTAGTGGGGAGGCCGGAGGAGCTGGAGAGGTAGTGGGGAGCTGGAGAGGTAGTGGGCAGGGCGGGAGAGCTGGAGAGGTAGTGTGGGGAGCTGGAGAGGTAGTGGGGAGCTGGAGAGGTAGTGGGGAGCTGGAGAGCTGGAGAGGGCAGTGGGGAGCTGGAGAGTAGTGGGGAGCTGGAGGTAGTGGGGAGCTGGAGAGGTAGTGGGGAGGCCAGAGGAGCTGGAGAGGTAGTGGGGAGCTGGAGAGGTAGTGGGGAGCTGGAGAGTTAGTGGGGAGCTGGAGAGGTAGTGGGGATCTGGAGAGGTAGTGGGGAGCTGGAGAGGTAGTGGGGAGCTGGAGAGGTAGTGGGGAGCTGGAGGGGGAGTGGGGAGCTGGAGAGGGGAGCTGGAGAGGTAGTGGGGAGCTGGAGAGGTAGTGGGGAGCTGGAGAGGTAGTGGGGAGCTGGAGAGGTAGTGGGGAGCTGGAGAGGTAGTGGGGAGCTGGAGAGGTAGTGGGGAGCTGGAGAGGTAGTGGGGAGCTGGAGAGAGTAGAGGGGAGCTGGAGAGGTAGTGGGGAGCTGGAGAGGTAGTGGGGAGCTGGAGAGGTAGTGGGCAGGCCGGAGGAGCTGGAGAGGTAGTGGGGAGCTGGAGGAGCTGGAGAGGTAGTGGGGAGCTGGAGAGGTAGTGGGGGAGCTGGAGAGGTAGAGGGAGCTGGAGAGGTAGTGGGGAGCTGGAGAGGTAGTGGGCAGGCCGGGGAGCTGGAGAGGTAGTGGGGAGCTGGAGAGTTAGTGGGGAGCTGGAGAGGTAGTGGGGAGCTGGAGAGGTAGTGGGGAGCTGGAGAGGTAGTGGGGAGCTGGAGAGGAGCTGGAGAGGTAGTGGAGATCTGGAGAGGTAGTGGGGATCTGGAGAGGTAGTGGGGAGCTGGAGAGGAAAGTGGGAGCTGGAGAGGTAGTGGGGTGAGCTGGAGAGGAGAGGGAGCTGGAGAGGGGTGGGAGCTGGAGAGGTAGTGGGGAGCTGGAGAGGTAGTGGGGAGCTGGAGAGGTAGTGGGGAGCTGGAGAGGTAGTGGGGGGCCGGAGGAGTGTGGAGAGGTGGGGGGAGAGTGGTGGGGAGCTGGAGAGTTAGTGGGAGCTGGAGAGGTAGTGGGGAGAGGTAGTGGGGAGCTGGAGGAGGGATAGTGGGGGCCAGAGGAGCTGGAGAGGTAGTGGGGAGCTGGAGAGGTAGTGGGGAGCTGGAGGAGGTAGTGGGGAGAGGGGAGAGGTAGTGGGGAGCTGGAGAGGTAGTGGGGGAGCTGGAGAGGTAGTGGGGAGCTGGAGAGGTAGTGGGGAGCTGGGAGGTAGTGGGCAGGCCGGGAGCTGGAGAGGTAGTGGGGAGCTGGAGAGGTAGTGGGGAGCTGGAGAGGTAGTGGGGAGCTGGAGAGGTAGTGGGAGCTGGAGGAGGGAGAGGGGAGCTGGAGAGGTAGTGGGGAGCTGGAGAGGTAGTGGGGGAGCTGGAGAGGTAGTGGGGAGCTGGAGAGGTAGTGGGGAGCTGGAGATGGGGAGGGGAGCTGGAGAGGTAGTGGGGAGCTGGAGAGGTAGTGGGGAGCTGGAGAGGTAGTGGGGAGCTGGAGAGGTAGTGGGGAGCTGGAGAGGTAGTGGGGAGCTGGAGAGGTAGTGGGGAGCTGGAGAGGTAGTGGGGCAGGCCGGAGGAGCTGGAGAGGTAGTGGGGAGCTGGAGAGGTAGTGGGGAGCTGGAGATGAAGTGGGGAGCTGGAGAGGTAGTGGGGAGCTGGAGAGGTAGAGGGGAGCTGGAGAGGTAGTGGGGAGCTGGAGAGGTAGTGGGGAGCTGGAGAGGTAGTGGGGAGCTGGAGAGGTAGTGGGGAGCTGAGAGGAGTGGGGAGCTGGAGAGGTAGTGGGGAGCTGGAGAGTTAGTGGGCAGGCCGGAGGAGCTGGAGAGGTAGTGGGGAGCTGGAGAGGTAGTGGGGAGGTAGTGGGGGGCTGGAGAGGTAGTGGGGAGCTGGAGAGGTAGTGGGGAGCTGGAGAGGTAGTGGGGAGCTGGAGAGGTAGTGGGGAGCTGGAGAGGTAGTGGGGAGCTGGAGAGGTAGTGGGGAGCTGGAGGGGGGGAGTGGGGAGGCCGGGGGAGCTGGAGAGGTAGTGGGGAGCTGGAGAGGTAGTGGGGAGGCTGGAGAGGTAGTGGGGAGCTGGAGAGGTAGTGGGGAGGCTGGAGAGGTAGGTAGTGGGGAGGAGAGAGTGGGAGCTGGAGAGGTAGTGGGGAGCTGGAGAGGTAGTGGGGAGCTGGAGAGGTAGTGGGGAGCTGGAGAGGTAGTGGGGAGCTGGAGAGGTAGTGGAGGGGTGGGGAGGCCCGGAGCTGGAGAGGTAGTGGGGAGCTGGAGAGGTAGTGGGGAGCTGGAGAGGTAGTGGGGAGCTGGAGGAGAGGTAGTGGGGAGCTGGAGAGGTAGTGGGGAGCTGGAGAGGTAGTGGGGAGCTGGAGAGGTAGTGGGGAGCTGGAGAGGTAGTGGGCAGGCCGGAGGAGCTGGAGAGGTAGTGGGGAGCTGGAGAGGTAGTGGGGAGCTGGAGAGGTAGTGGGGAGCTGGAGAGGTAGTGGGGAGCTGGAGAGGAAGTGGGGAGCTGGAGAGGTAGTGGGGAGCTGGAGAGGTAGTGGGGCAGGCCGGAGGAGCTGGAGAGGTAGTGGGGAGCTGGAGAGGTAGTGGGGAGCTGGAGGTGAAGTGGAGAGGCCAGAGGAGAGGGAGAGTGTGGGGAGCTGGAGAGGTTAGTGGGGAGCTGGAGAGGTAGTGGGGAGCTGGAGAGGTAGTGGGGAGCTGGAGAGGTAGTGGGGAGCTGGAGAGGTAGAGGGTAGCTGGAGAGGTAGTGGGGGAGCTGGAGAGGTAGTGGGCCTGGAGAGGAGGAGAGCTGGAGAGGTAGTGGGGAGCTGGAGAGGTAGTGGGGAGCTGGAGAGGTAGTGGGGAGCTGGAGAGGTAGTGGGGAGCTGGAGAGGTAGTGGGGCTGGAGAAGGCCGGGGGAGCTGGAGAGGAATAGTGGGGAGCTGTGGGGAGCTGGAGAGGTAGTGGGGAGGCTGGAGAGGTAGTGGGGAGCTGGAGAGGTAGTGGGGAGCTGGAGAGGTAGTGGGGAGGCCAGAGGAGCTGGAGAGGTAGTGGGGAGCTGGAGAGTTAGTGGGGAGCTGGAGAGGTAGTGGGGAGCTGGAGAGGTAGTGGGGAGCTGGAGAGGAAGTGGGAGCTGGAGAGGTAGTGGGGAGCTGGAGAGGTAGTAGTGGGGAGCTGGAGAGGTAGTGGGGAGCTGGAGAGGTAGTGGGGAGCTGGAGAGGTAGTGGGGGCCGGAGGAGCTGGAGAGGTAGTGGGGAGCTGGAGAGTTAGTGGGGAGCTGGAGAGGTAGTGGGGAGCTGGAGAGGTAGTGGGGAGCTGGAGAGGTAGTGGGGAGCTGGAGAGGTAGTGGGGAGCTGGAGAGGTAGTGGGGAGCTGGAGAGGTAGTGGGGAGCTGGAGAGGTAGTGGGGAGCTGGAGAGGTAGTGGGGAGCTGAGAGGTAGTGGGGAGCTGGAGAGGTAGTGGGGAGCTGGAGAGGTAGTGGGGAGAGCTGGAGAGGTAGTGGGGAGCTGGAGAGGTAGTGGGGAGCTGGAGAGGTAGTGGGGAGCTGGAGAGGTAGTGGGAGAGCTGGAGAGGTAGTGTGGGGAGCTGGAGAGGTAGTGGGGAGCTGGAGAGGTAGTGGGCAGGGTAGGGAGGAGCTGGAGAGGTAGTAGCTGGAGGTAGTGGAGAGGTAGAGGGAGAGGTGAGGAGAGGTAGTGGGGAGCTGGAGAGGTAGTGGGGAGCTGGAGAGGTAGTGGGCAGGCCGGAGGAGCTGGAGAGAATAGTGGGGAGCTGGAGAGGTAGAGGGGAGCTGGAGAGGTAGTGGGGAGCTGGAGAGGTAGTGGGGAGCTGGAGAGGAAGTGGGGAGCTGGAGAGGTAGTGGGGAGCTGGAGAGGTAGTGGGGAGCTGGAGAGGTAGTGGGGAGCTGGAGAGGTAGTGGGGAGCCGGAGGAGCTGGAGAGGTAGTGGGGATCTGGAGAGGTAGTGGGGAGCTGGAGAGGTAGTGGGGAGCTGGAGAGGTAGTGGGCAGGCCGGAGGAGCTGGAGAGGTAGTGGGGAGCTGGAGAGGTAGTGGGGAGCTGGAGAGGTAGTGGGGAGCTGGAGAGTGTAGTGGGGAGCTGGAGAGATGGGGAGCTGGAGAGGTAGTGGGGAGCTGGAGAGGTAGTGGGGAGCTGGAGAGGTAGTGGGGAGCTGGGGAGCTGGAGAGGTGTGGGAGCTGGAGAGTTAGTGGGGGAGGCCGGAGAGCTGGGAGAGGTATGGGGAGCTGGAGAGGTAGTGGGCAGGCCGGAGGAGCTGGAGAGGTAGTGGGGAGCTGGAGAGGTAGTGGGGAGCTGGAGAGGTAGTGGAGGAGTGGAGAGGTAGTGGGGAGCTGGAGAGGTGGGGAGGGAGCTGGAGAGGTAGAGGTGGGGGGGAGCTGGAGAGGTAGAGGGGAGAGGAGAGGTAGTGGGTAGTGGAGAGCTGGAGAGGTAGTGGGGAGCTGGAGAGGTAGTGGGGAGCTGGAGGGTAGAGGTAGTGGGAGAGGTAGTGGGGAGCTGGAGAGGTAGTGGGGAGCTGGAGAGGTAGTGGGGAGCTGGAGAGGTAGTGGGGAGCTGGAGAGGTAGTGGGGAGCTGGAGAGGTTGTGGGGAGGATAGGTAGTGGGGAGCTGGAGAGGTAGTGGGGATGGAGAGAGCTGGAGAGGTAGTGGGCAGGCCGGAGGAGCTGGAGAGAAATAGTGGGGAGCTGGAGAGGTAGAGGGGAGCTGGAGAGGAGTGGGGAGCTGGAGAGGTAGTGGGCAGGCCGGAGGAGCTGGAGAGGTAGTGGGGAGCTGGAGAGGTAGAGGGGAGCTGGAGAGGTAGTGGGGAGTTGGAGAGGTAGAGGGTAGCTGGAGAGGTAGTGGGGAGCTGGAGAGGTAGTGGGGAGCTGGAGAGGTAGTGGGGAGGGAGCTGGAGAGGTAGTGGGGAGCTGGAGAGGTAGTGGGGAGCTGGAGAGGTAGGGGGGAGCTGGAGAGGTAGTGGGGAGCTGGAGAGGTAGTGGGGAGCTGGAGAGAGAGGGGAGCTGGAGAGAGTTAGTGGGGAGCTGGAGATAGGTAGTGGGGATCTGGAGAGGTAGTGGGGAGCTGGAGAGGTAGTGGGCAGGCTGGGAGGAGCTGGAGAGAGGTAGTGGGGAGCTGGAGATGAAGTGGGGGAGAGGTAGCTGGAGAGGTAGTGGGGAGCTGGAGAGGTAGTGGGGGAGCTGGAGAGGTAGTGGGCAGGCCGGAGGAGCTGGAGAGGAATAGTGGGGAGCTGGAGAGGTAGTGGGGAGCTGGAGAGGTAGTGGGGAGCTGGAGAGGTAGTGGGGAGCTGGAGAGGAAGTAGGGAGCTGGAGAGGTAGTGGGGAGCTGGAGAGGTAGTGGGGAGCTGGAGAGGTAGTGGGGAGCTGGAGAGGTAGTGGGGAGGCCGGAGAGCTGGAGAGGTAGTGGGGATCTGGAGAGGTAGTGGGGAGCTGGAGAGGTAGTGGGGAGCTGGAGAGGTAGTGGGCAGGCCGGAGGAGCTGGAGAGGTAGTGGGGAGCTGGAGAGGTAGTGGGGAGCTGGAGAGGTAGTGGGGAGCTGGAGAGGTAGTAGTGGGGAGCTGGAAAGATGGTAGTGGGAGCTGGAGAGGTAGTGGGAGCTGGAGAGGTAGTGGGGAGCTGGAGAGTAGTGGGGAGCTGGAGAGTTAGTGGGCAGGCCGGAGGAGCTGGAGAGGTATTGGGGAGCTGGAGAGGTAGTGGGCAGGCCGGAGGAGATGGAGAGGTAGTGGGGAGCTGGAGAGGTAGTGGGGAGCTGGAGAGGTAGTGGGGAGCTGGAGAGGTAGTGGGGAGCTGGAGAGGTAGTGGGGAGCTAGAGAGGTAGAGGGGAGCTGGAGAGGTGGGGAGCTGGAGAGGTAGTGGGGATCTGGAGAGGTAGTGGGGATCTGGAGAGGTAGTGGGGAGCTGGAGAGGTAGTGGGGAGCTGGAGAGGTAGTGGGGAGCTGGAGAGGTAGTGGGGAGCTGGAGAGGTAGTGGGGAGCTGGAGAGGTAGTGGGGAGCTGGAGAGGTTGTGGGGAGCTGGATAGGTAGTGGGGATCTGGAGAGGTAGTGGGGAGCTGGAGAGGTAGTGGGCAGGCCGGAGGAGCTGGAGAGAATAGTGGGGAGCTGGAGAGGTAGAGGGGAGCTGGAGAGGTAGTGGGGAGCTGGAGAGGTAGTGGGGAGGGTGGAGGGAGCTGGAGAGAATAGTGGGGAGCTGGAGAGGTAGAGGGGAGCTGGAGAGGTAGTGGGGAGTTGGAGAGGTAGAGGGTAGCTGGAGAGGTAGTGGGGAGCTGGAGAGGTAGTGGGGAGCTGGAGAGGAAGTAGGGAGCTGGAGAGGTAGTGGGGAGCTGGAGAGGTAGTGGGGAGCTGGAGAGGTAGTGGGGAGCTGGAGAGGTAGTGGGGAGGCCGGAGGAGCTGGAGAGGTAGTGGGGATCTGGAGAGGTAGTGGGGAGCTGGAGAGGTAGTGGGGAGCTGGAGAGGTAGTGGGCAGGCCGGAGGAGCTGGAGAGGTAGTGGGGAGCTGGAGAGGTAGTGGGGAGCTGGAGAGGTAGTGGGGAGCTGGAGAGGTAGTGGGGAGCTGGAGAGGTAGTGGGGAGCTGGAGAGGTAGTGGGGAGCTGGAGAGGTAGTGGGCAGGCCGGAGGAGCTGGAGAGGTAGTGGGGATCTGGAGAGGTAGTGGGGAGCTGGAGAGGTAGTGGGCAGGCCGGAGGAGCTGGAGAGAATAGTGGGGAGCTGGAGAGGTAGTGGGGAGCTGGAGAGGTAGTGGGGAGCTGGAGAGGTAGTGGGCAGTCCGGAGGAGCTGGAGAGAATAGTGGGGAGCTGGAGAGGTAGAGGGGAGCTGGAGAGGTAGTGGGGAGCTGGAGAGGTAGTGGGGAGCTGGAGAGGTAGTGGGGAGGCCGGAGGAGCTGGAGAGAGAGGTAGTGGGGAGCTGGAGAGGTAGTGGGGAGCTGGAGAGGTAGTGGGGAGCTGGAGAGGTATGGGGAGCCGGAGGAGCTGCCGGAGGGAGCTGGAGCTGGAGAGGTAGTGGGGAGCTGGAGGGGTAGTGGGGAGCTGGAGAGTTAGTGGGCAGGCCGGAGGAGCTGGAGAGGTAGTGGGGAGCTGGAGAGGTAGTGGGGAGATGGAGAGGTAGTGGGGAGGCCAGAGGAGCTGGAGAGGTAGTGGGGAGCTGGAGAGGTAGTGGGGAGCTGGAGAGGTAGTGGGGATCTTGAGAGGGATTGGGGAGGCCAGAGGAGCTGGAGAGGTAGTGGGGAGCTGGAGAGGTAGTGGGGAGCTGGAGAGGTAGTGGGGAGCTGGAGAGGTAGTGGGGATCTGGTGATGTAGTGGGGATCTGGAGAGCTAGTGGGGAGCTGGAGAGGTAGTGGGGAGCTGGAGAGGTAGTGGGGAGCTGGAGAGTTAGTGGGGAGCTGGAGAGTTAGTGGGGAGCTGCCGGAGGAGGGGAGCTGGAGAGGTAGTGGGGAGCTGGAGAGGTAGTGGGGAGCTGGAGAGGTAGTGGGGAGCTGGAGAGGTAGTGGGGAGCTGGAGAGGTAGTGGGCAGGCCGGAGGAGCTGGAGAGGTAGTGGGGATCTGGAGAGGTAGTGGGGAGCTGGAGAGGTAGTGGGGAGCTGGAGAGGTAGTGGGGAGGCCTTAGGAGCTGGAGAGGTAGTGGGGAGCTGGAGAGTTAGTGGGGATCTGGAGAGTTAGTGGGGATCTGGAGAGGTAGTGGGGATCTGGAGAGGTAGTGGGGATCTGGAGAGGTAGTGGGGAGCTGGAGAGGTAGTGGGGAGCTGGAGAGGTAGTGGGGAGCTGGAGAGGTAGTGGGGAGCTGGAGAGGTAGTGGGGAGCTGGAGAGGTAGTGGGGTTCTGGAGAGGTAGGGGGGAGATGGAGAGGTAGTGGGGAGCTGGAGAGGTAGTGGGGAGCTGGAGAGGTAGTGGGGAGCTGGAGAGGGGGAGCTGGAGTGGGGAGCTGGAGAGGTAGTGGGGAGCTGGAGAGGTAGTGGGGATCTGGAGAGGAAGTGGGGAGCTGGAGAGGTAGTGGGGAGCTGGAGAGTTAGTGGGCAGGCCGGAGGAGCTGGAGAGTTAGTGGGGAGCTGGAGAGGTAGTGGGGAGCTGGAGAGGAAGTGGGGAGCTGGAGAGGTAGTGGGGAGCTGGAGAGTTAGTGGGCAGGCCGGAGGAGCTGGAGAGTTAGTGGGGAGCTGGAGAGGTAGTGGGGAGCTGGAGAGGTAGTGGGGAGCTGGAGAGGTAGTGGGCAGGCCGGAGGAGCTGGAGAGTTAGTGGGGAGCTGGAGAGGTAGTGGGGAGCTGGAGAGGTAGTGGGGAGCTGGAGAGGTAGTGGGGAGCTGGAGAGGTAGTGGGGAGCTGGAGAGGAAGTGGGGAGCTGGAGAGGTAGTGGGGAGCTGGAGAGGTAGTGGGGAGCTGGAGAGGTAGTGGGGAGCTGGAGAGTTAGTGGGGAGCTGGAGAGTTAGTGGGGAGCTGGAGAGGTAGTGGGGAGGCCGGAGGAGCTGGAGAGGTAGTGGGGAGCTGGAGAGTTAGTGGGCAGGCCGGAGGAGCTGGAGAGGTAGTGGGGAGCTGGAGAGGTAGTGGGCAGGCCGGAGGATCTGGAGAGGTAGTGGGGAGCTGGAGAGGTAGTGGGGAGCTGGAGAGGTAGTGGGGAGCTGGAGAGGTAGTGGGGAGCTGGAGAGGTAGTGGGGAGCTGGAGAGGTAGTGGGGAGCTGGAGAGATAGTGGGCAGGCCAGAGGAGCTAAAATGGGCGGCAGGTAGACTAGCTGTTAGGAGTGCTGGGCAATTAACTGAAAGGTCACTGGTTCGAATCCCCGAGTCGACTAATATGTTGATGTGCCCTTGAGCAAGGCACTTAACCCTAATTGCTTCAAAAGTCGCTCTGGATAAGAGTGTCTTCTAAATGACAATGACAGGAGCAGTAGTGTGGGGCTAGACAGGGAACATACAGTGAGGGTTAGGGTTAGATACATAACATACATACCCTCACTGGATTCATTCTCCAAGACAAATTAAATCTTATTAGAAATCAACATCCCTGACAACATCCCTAACTCACACTATCTCTCTCTCTCTCTCTCTCTCTCTCTCTCGTGTGTTTGTACAGGCTGGGTATGGAGCATGATGGTCAGGGGAATCGTTGTGGAGACGAGACAGCCATGGGGAGTGTGATGGCTCCACTGGTTCAAGCTGCCTTCCATCGATACCACTGGTCCATGTGTAGCGGACAGGAGCTCAAGAGATATATACAGTATGTTTCCCTCTATCACCCTACTATTACTAGTATTGTTACTTTACTATTACGTTACAATGACCTTACCATTACTAATATTAATACTATTACTATTAATTTTACTATTACTAGTATTATTACTTTACTGTTACTAAAACTAAGACTATTACTATTAATTTGCTGTTACTAAATCTAAGACTTTTACTATTATTTTACTAGTATTATTACTTTAGTTTTACCTAACCCTAACCCTAACCCTTTACTATTACTATATTATTACTATTGATATTACTATTACTAATACAAATAATATAACTACTATGACATGATTTGGAAAGGCACACACATGTCTATATAAGGTCCCACAGTTGACAGTGCATGTCAGAGCAAAAACCTGTCACGAACGTCGAACGGAGTAGACCAAGGCGCAGCGTGATGAGCGAACATACTTTATTTAAAGAGAGAAAACACTCGAACAAAACAACAAACGATACGTGCAGTCCTACGGTTAAACACAACCAACATGGAACAAACCAAACGGAACAAGATCCCACAACTACTGTGGGTAAACTGGCAGTTTAAATGTGGTTCCCAATCAGAGACAACCAGCCACAGCTGACACTCGTTGCCTCTGATTGAGAAACACACTGGCCAACATAGAAATAGCACACATAGAACAACAACACAGAAACCAAACACATAGAATCTACACACCCTGGCTCAACATATAGAGTCCCCAGAGCCAGGGTGTAACAAAACCGAGCCATGAGGTCGAAGGACTTGTCTGTAGAGCTCTGAAACAGGATTGTGTCGAGGCACAGATCTGGGGAAGGGTAACAAAAAATTACTGCAGCATTGAAGGTCCCCAAGAACACAGTGACCTCCATCATTCTGAAATGGAAGAAGTTTGGATCCACCAAGACTCTTCCTAGAGCTGGCCACCCGGCCAAACTGAGCAATCGGGGGAGAAGGGACGTGGTCAGGGAGGTGACCAAGAACCCGATGGTCACTCTGACAGAGCTCCAGAGTTCCTCTGTGGAGATGGGAGAACCTTCCAGAAGGACAACCATCTCAGCAGCACAACCATCTCTGCAGACAGAAGCCACTCCTCAGTAAAAGGCACATGACAGCCCGCTTGGGCAGATTCTCTGGTCTGATGAAACTAAGATTGAACTCTTTGGCCTGAATGCCAAGTGTCACGTCTGGAGGAAACCTGGCACCATCCCTATGGTGAAGCATGGTGGTGGCAGCATAATGCTGTGGGGATGTTTTCAACAGCAGGGACTGGGAGACTAGTCAGAATCTAGGGTAAGATGAACGGAGCAAAGTACAGAGAGATCCTTGAAGAAAACCAGCTCCTGAGCACTCAGGACCTCAGACTGGGGCGAAGGTTCAACTTCCAACAGGACAACGACCCTAAGCACACAGCCAAGACAACGCAGGAGTGGCTTCGGGACAAGTCTCTGAATGTCCTTGAGTGGCCAAGCCAGAGCCCGGACTTGAACCCGATCTAACATCTCTGGAGAGACCTGAAAATAGCTGTGCAGCAATGCTCCCTATCCAACCTGACAGAGCTTGAGAGGATCTGCAGAGAAGAATGGGAGAAACTCCCCAAATACAGGTGTGCCAAGCTTGTAGCGTCATACTCAAGAAGACTCGAGGCTGTAATCGCTGCCAAAGGTGCTTCAACAAAGTACTGAGTAAAGGATCTGAATACTTATGTAAATGTAATTTTAATGTTTTTTGTTTTTAATAGATTTGCTTTGTCATTATGGGGTATTGTGTGTAGATTGATGAGGGGGAAAAACGATTTTATCCATTTTAGAATAAGGCTGGAACATAACAAAATGTGGAAAAGGTAATTGGGTCTGAATACTTTTCGAAGGCACTGTGTAATTAGAATATATGGGGTGATTAGAAATGAAGACACAATGTCAAGGCAGCAGGTCCTGCTCTCCCTCTTCCCCAAGCACCACAGCTCCCACTGGGGAACAGAAGACCCAATGTCAAGGCAGCAGGTCCTGCTCTCCCTCTTCCCCAAGCACCACAGCTCCCACTGGGGAACAGAAGACCCAATGTCAAGGCAGCAGGTCCTGCTCTCCCTCCTCCCCAAGCACCACAGCTCCCACTGGGGAACAGAAGACCCAATGTCAAGGCAGCAGGTCCTGCTCTCCCTCTTCCCCAAGCACCACAGCTCCCACTGGGGAACAGAAGACCCAATGTCAAGGCAGCAGGTCCTGCTCTCCTCTTCCCCAAGCACCACAGCTCCCACTGGGGAACAGAAGACCCAATGTCAAGGCAGCAGGTCCTGCTCTCCCTCCTCCCCAAGCACCACAGCTCCCACTGGGGAACAGAAGACACAATGTCAAGGCAGCAGGTCCTGCTCTCCCTCCTCCCCAAGCACCACAGCTCCCACTGGGGAACAGAAGACCCAATGTCAAGGCAGCAGGTCCTGCTCTCCCTCTTCCCCAAGCACCACAGCTCCCACTGGGGAACAGAAGACCCAATGTCAAGGCAGCAGGTCCTGCTCTCCATCCTCCCCAAGCACCACAGCTCCCACTGGGGAACAGAAGACACAATGTTAAGTCGGCAGGTCCTGCTCTCCATCCTCCCCAAGCACCACAGCTCCCACTGGGGAACAGAAGACCCAATGTCAAGGCAGCAGGTCCTGCTCTCCATCCTCCCCAAGCACCACAGCTCCCACTGGGGAACAGAAGACCCAATGTCAAGGCAGCAGGTCCTGCTCTCCCTCCTCCCCAAGCACCACAGCTCCCACTGGGGAACAGAAGACCCAATGTCAAGGCAGCAGGTCCTGCTCTCCATCCTCCTCCCCAAGCACCACAGCTCCCACTGGGGAACAGAAGACCTAATGTTAAGTCGGCAGGTGCACACAAAACAAGGCCCATGAAAACTGTGTGCAGTGCAAACGATTTGTTTGTGGGGTTTGCTCACACAAAGCCCAGAAGCTGTGTGCAGACTGTGGACCCCAAACATAAAGAGAAGATGAGATTGATTCATGTTTAAAGGCACGGGTGTAAAGGCACAGTGTCTGATACAATCAATATATTTCCACAAATATTTCAATTCATGCAATATGCAATTCATCCTTTAAAATTGTTCATGTGCTGGTACTTTTGTTTAGGAATACAGCAAGTCATTTCACCTGTGACCTGGCTGCTTATATTATTATTATATTTAGTTTCTACTTTGTCAAAAGAAGCAGTAACTGGACTTTATTAATTACTATAACTCTGTTACTAATCAAATCTACAAATAAAGTTGATCAAATGGATGACACTGTAAGGTTTTTATTGTTAAGGGAAACTGAAATAGGATATAGGCCGATGTTTTTTCTAGGATTTTGTAGAATTACACAAAACATATCCTTGACTCTATCTAAACAAATTACTATTGTCATTTTTTTACTGGATATATTTAGATTAAAATGTCTTCATGTAATTAATCCTTTATAATAGTTGATGCACTATTTATCAAGTGTTGGTGCTTATGTTTGCGGCACCTTGTGGGTTAGGGTTAGATATGCATCTGATGCTAAAGGGTGTCGTCCGGCAACATTCTCTAGAGGGTACTGATAGGCTGAAAGGCCAGGTGGTTCTAGTGTTAAACATCTCCATTTGTAGTGAACTTTAAAATAATTCACTGTGGGTACTGAACTTGATCATAATAAACTTATTTTAGAGCGCAAAACGGCCATCTCCCAAAATCTTTGGGGCCTCTCTGGCGATTGTAATTTACTTAGGCTTTCTGGGGCAGACCACAGATTTTTGCACCGCCAGGTTGCTACGCAGTAGCCAGCCAGTAGAATTCATGAGTTCACACTCCAGACCGGACACTGGGGGCCTGGTTATGTCTCCATGACACGCCATCTTAACCAACTTCATTTGGCTTCAATGCGCAATTGAGTCTTTACATAGGAATGAATGATGTTACCTGATCAATGGCTTTGTCCATTCGTATATCCAGTTATTGGTAAACCCTAGCAGTACTACTTATTTCTCTGAGAAGGAGGCTGATATAAAGCATTTTGCTAAAAGAAACATGATCATTTGTCTCTCTGAAATGAAACCATCAAGTGATAGATTTCAAACAAATACATATGTCGTTGAACAACCCCATGCCATGATTAGATAGTGAAAAAAGACACCAATCTCTTTCAGAATTTCTGTACTGTGAAAGGAGGCCCCCTCCTCTGGCCTGTTGCTGTGTTCTACAACGTGCCTGTACTGTGAAAGGAGGCCCCCTCCTCTGGCCTGTTGCTGTATTCTACAACATGCCTGTACTGTGAAAGGAGGCCCCCTCCTCTGGCCTGTTGCTGTGTTCTACAACATGCCTGTACTGTGAAAGGAGGCCCCTCCTCTGGCCTGTTGCTGTGTTTCTACAACATGCCTGTACTGTGAAAGGAGGCCCCCCTCCTCTGGCCTGTTGCTGTGTTCTACAACATGCCTGTACTGTGAAAGGAGGCCCCCTCCTCTGGCCTGTTGCTGTGTTCTACAACATGCCTGTACTGTGAAAGGAGGCCCCCTCCTCTGGCCTGTTGCTGTGTTCTACAACATGCCTGTACTGTGAAAGGAGGCCCCCTCCTCTGGCCTGTTGCTGTGTTCTACAACATGCCTGTACTGTGAAAGGAGGCCCCCTCCTCTGGCCTGTTGCTGTGTCCTACAACGTTGCCTGTACTGTGAAAGGAGGCCCCCTCCTCTGGCCTGTTGCTGTGTTCTACAAACATGCCTGTACTGTGAAAGGAGGCCCCCTCCTCTGGCCTGTTGCTGTGTTCTACAACATGCCTGTACTGTGAAAGGAGGCCCCCTCCTCTGGCCTGTTGCTGTGTTCTACAACATGCCTGTACTGTGAAAGGAGGCCCCCTCCTCTGGCCTGTTGCTGTGTTCTACAACATGCTTGACGTGGCTGATATCAACTCACACATGTTGTTCAAGCAGTGAATCAACAACAACATGTCCAGGAGAGACTTCATACGGGCTCCAGGAGAGACTTCATACGGGCTACAGGAGAGACTTCATACGGGCTACAGGAGAGACTTCATACGGGCTACAGGAGAGACTTCATACGGGCTACAGGAGAGACTTCATACGGGCTCCAGGAGAGACTTCATATGGGCTACAGGAGAGACTTCATACGGGCTACAGGAGAGACTTCATACGGGCTCCAGGAGAGACTTCATACGGGCTACAGGAGAGACTTCATACGGGCTCCAGGAGAGACTTCATACGGGCTCCAGGAGAGACTTCATACGGGCTACAGGAGAGACTTCATATGGGCTACAGGAGAGACTTCATACGGGCTACATGAGAGACTTCATACGGGCTACAGGAGAGACTTCATACGGGCTCCAGGAGAGACTTCATACGGGCTACAGGAGAGACTTCATACGGGCTCCAGGAGAGACTTCATATGGGCTACAGGAGAGACTTCATACGGGCTACAGGAGAGACTTCATACGGGCTCCAGGAGAGACTTCATACGGGCTACAGGAGAGACTTCATACGGGCTCCAGGAGAGACTTCATACGGGCTACAGGAGAGACTTCATACGGGCTCCAGGAGAGACTTCATACGGGCTACAGGAGAGACTTCATACGGGCTACAGGAGAGACTTCATATGGGACAGGAGAGACTTCATACGGGCTACAGGAGAGACTTCATACGGGCTACAGGAGAGACTTCATACGGGCTCCAGGTGAGACTTCAGACGGGCTACATGAGACTTCATACGGGCTCCAGGAGAGACTTCATACGGGCTCCAGGAGAGACTTCATACGGGCTCCAGGAGAGACTTCATACGTGCTACAGGAGAGACTTCATACGGGCTCCAGGAGAGACTTCATACGGGCTACAGGAGATACTTCATACGGAATCCAGGAGAGACTTCATACGGGCTACAGGAGATACTTCATACGGGCTCCAGGAGAGACTTCATACGGGCTCCAGGAGAGACTTCATACGTGCTACAGGAGAGACTTCATACGGGCTCCAGGAGAGACTTCATACGGGCTACAGGAGAGACTTCATACGGGCTACAGGAGAGACTTCATACGGGCTACAGGAGAGACTTCATACGGGCTACAGGAGAGACTTCATACGGGCTACAGGAGAGACTTCATACGGAATCCAGGAGAGACTTCATACGGGCTACAGGAGAGACTTCATACGGGCTCCAGGAGAGACTTCATACGGGCTCCAGGAGAGACTTCATACATGCTACATGAGAGACTTCATACGGGCTACAGGAGAGACTTCATACGGGCTACAGGAGAGACTTCATACGGGCTACAGGAGAGACTTCATACGGGCTCCAGGAGAGACTTCATACGGGCTCCAGGAGAGACTTCATACGGGCTACAGGAGAGACTTCATACGGGCTACAGGAGAGACTTCATACGGGCTACAGGAGAGACTTCATACGGGCTACAGGAGAGACTTCATACGGGCTCCAGGAGAGACTTCATACGGGCTCCAGGAGAGACTTCATACGGGCTACAGGAGAGACTTCATACGGGCTACAGGAGAGACTTCATACGGGCTACAGGAGAGACTTCATATGGGCTCCAGGAGAGACTTCATACGGGCTACAGGAGAGACTTCATACGGGCTCCAGGAGAGACTTCATACGGGCTACATGAGGGACTTCATACGGGCTACATGAGAGACTTCATACGGGCTACAGGAGAGACTTCATACGGGCTACAGGAGAGACTTCATACGGGCTACAGGAGAGACTTCATACGGGCTACAGGAGAGACTTCATACGGGCTCCAGGAGAGACTTCATACGGGCTACAGGAGAGACTTCATACGGGCTACAGGAGAGACTTCATACGGGCTCCAGGAGAGACTTCATACGGGCAACAGGAGAGACTTCATACGGGCTACAGGAGAGACTTCATACGGGCTACAGGAGAGACTTCATACAGGCTCCAGGAGAGACTTCATACGGGCTACAGGAGAGACTTCATACGGGCTACAGGAGAGACTTCATACGGGCTCCAGGAGAGACTTCATACGGGCTACAGGAGAGACTTCATACGGGCTCCAGGAGAGACTTCATACGGGCTCCAGGAGAGACTTCATACGGGCTCCAGGAGAGACTTCATACGGGCTACAGGAGAGACTTCATACGGGCTACAGGAGAGACTTCATACGGGCTCCAGGAGAGACTTCATACGGGCTACAGGAGAGACTTCATACGGGCTCCAGGAGGGCCTTCATCATGAGTCTGGCATAGGGGCTATTATGAGCACTTGGTGCTTTATAATGATGTTCAGGCTACTGTTTTGCTGACTGCATCCATCTTTGCTACCGTGTTCCAACACACATGGTTTCTGTTCCATAGTTGTAACAAAGGAACTCCACTAATATCATTTATTGAACGGTTGACATTTTTTTATTTGTTTTACATTAAAATAATGTGTATTCTAATGTTACCTAGCACCTGCATGAATGTGTTCATGAATGTTTTTAGAATGTTGCAGTCAGAATGACTGCTCCTAATCTTGTCCCTCGAGGCCCAGCAGTTCTTGTGTGAAACAATAAAAGCTAATTTACCAACATTTCTGAAAATTAAATGAAACTCTTCAATATCTTCTTGTGTCTCGTAGTTCGTACGACTGTCTCCTGGACGACCCGTTCAAACACGACTGGCCCCAGCTGCCGGAGCTGCCAGGAATCAACTACTCCATGGACGAACAGTGTCGCTTCGACTTCGGAGTCGGATACAAAATCTGCACATCCGTAAGTTTGGTCGCAAACATAGAGAGAGAGAGAAATTGAATTTAATTGAGAGAGAGAGAGAGAGAGAGAGAGAGAGAGAGAGAGAGAGAGAGAGAGAGAGAGAGAGAGAGAGAGAGAGAGAGAGAGAGAGAGAGAGAGAGAGAGAGAGAGAGAGAGAGAGAGAGAGAGAGAGAGAGAGAGAGAGAGAGAGAGAGAGAGAGAGAGAGAGAGAGAGAGAGAGAGAGAGAGAGAGAGAGAGAGAGAGAGAGAGAGAGAGAGAGAGAGAGAGAGAGAGAGAGAGAGAGAGAGAGAGAGAGAGAGAGAGAGAGAGAGAGAGAGAGGAGAGAGAGGACTCCCTTCCGATCATATATCCCTTTGAAGAGCAGAGAAATGCTGCTAAATGTGTTGGAAGGAAATACACATGAGTTGCTCCCTCCTTTACTGCTATAACAGCCTCCACTCTTCTGGGAAGACTTTCCATTAGATTGACCCAGAAGAGAGCATTAGTGAGGTCGGGCACTGATGTTGGGCGAATAGGTCTGGCTCGCAGTTTGGCTTCAAATTCATCCCAAAGGTGTTCGATGGAGTTGAGGTCATGGCTCTGTGCAGGCCAGTCAAGGTTTTCCACACCGATCTTGACAAACCATTTCTGTATGGACCTCGCTTTGTGCACGGGTGCATTCTCATGCAGAAACAGGAAAGGGCTCTCCCCAAACTGTTGACACAAAGTTGGAAGCGCAGAATCGTCTAGAATGTCATTGTATGCTGTAACGTTAAGATTTCCCTTCACTGGAACTAAGGGGCCTAGCCAGACCCATGAAAAACAGCCCCAGACCATTATTCCTTCACCATGCTGTACATTTTAGTCATTTAGCAGACGCTCTTATCCAGAGAGACTTACAGTTAGTGAGTGCATGCATTTTCATACTGGCCCCCCGTGGGAAACGAACCCACAACCCTGGCGTTGCAAGTGCCATGCTCTACCAACTGAGCTACAGGGGACTACCAGTTGGCACAATGCATTGGGGCAGGTAGCGTTATCCTGGCATCCGTTAAACCCAGATTCATCCGTTGGACTGCCAGATGGTGAAGCGTGATTCATCACTCCAGAGATTGCGTTTCCACTGCTCCAGAGTCCAATGGCGGCGAGCTTTACACCACTCCAGCTGATGCTTGGCATTGCGCATGGTGATCTCAGGCTTGTGTGCCGCTGCTCGGCCATGGAAACCCATTTCATGAAGCTCCTGACGAACAGTTATTGTGCTGACGTTGCTTCCAGAGGCAGTTTGGAACTCGGTAGTGAGGGTTGCAACCGAGGACAGTCGATTATTACACACTACGCGCTTCATCACTTGGCAGTCCCGTTCTGTGAGCTTGTGTGGCCTACCACTTCTCAGCTGAGCCGTTGTTGCTTCTAGACATTTCCACTTCACAATAACAGCACTTACAGTTGACCGGGGCAGCTCTAGCAGAGCAGAAATTCAATGAACTGACTTGTTGGAAAGGTGGCATCCTATGACGGTGCCACGTTGAAAATTACTGAGCTCTTTAGTAAGGCCATTCTACTGCCAGTGTTTGTCTATGGAGATTGCATGGCTGTGTGCTCGATTTTATACACATGTCAGCAACGAGTGTGGCTGAAATAGCCAAATCCACTAATTTGAAGGGTTGTCCACATACTGCTGTATATACAGTGTATATTGTGTCTGTTTATCAGGGAAATGGTACCAGTAAGGAGATTAGAGGAGATAAACTATCCAGCGTCAATGCTAATAAGATAGATCTGAAGACATTGTGGCAATTAATATACAGTGAGGGGAAAAAAGTATTTGATCCCCTGCTGATTTTGTACGTTTGCCAACTGACAAAGAAATGATCAGTCTATGATTTTAATGGTAGGTTTATTTGAACAGTGAGAGACAGAATAAATAAATAAAATTACAGAAAAACACATGTCAAAAATGTTATAAATTGATTTGCATTTTAATGAGGGAAATATGTATTTGACCCCCTTTCAATCAGAAAGATTTCTGTCTCCCAGGTGTCTTTTATACAGGTAACGATCTGAGATTAGGAGCACACTCTTAAAGGGAGTGCTCCTAATCTCAGTTTGTTACCTGTATAAAAGACACCTGTCCACAGAAGCAATCAATCAATCAGATTCCAAACTCTCCACCATGGCCAAGACCAAAGAGCTCTCCAAGGATGGCAGGGACAAGATTGTAGACCTACTCAAGGCTGGAATGGGCTACAAGACCATCGCCAAGCAGCTTGGTGAGAAGGTGACAACAGTTGGTGCGATTATTCGCAAATGGAAGAAACAGAAAAGAACTGTCAATCTCCCTCGGCCTGGGGCTCCATGCAAGATCTCACCTCGTGGAGTTGCAATGATCATGAGAACGGTGAGGAATCAGCCCAGAACTACACGGGAGGATCTTGTCAATGATCTCAAGGCAGCTGGGACCATAGTCACCAAGAAAACAATAGGTAACACACTACGCCGTGAAGGACTGAAATCCTGCAGCGCCCGCAAGGTCCCCCTGCTTAAGAAAGCACATATACAGGGCCGTCTGAAGTTTGCCAATGAACATCTGAATGATTCAGAGGAGAACTGGGTGAAAGTGTTGTGGTCAGATGAGACCAAAATGGAGCTCTTTGGCATCAACTCAACTCGCCGTGTTTGGAGGAGGAGGAATGCTGCCTATGACCCCAAGAACACCATCCCCACCATCAAACATGGAGGTGGAAACATTATGCTTTGGGGGTGTTTTTCTGCTAAGGGGACAGGACAACTTCACCGCATCAAAGGGACGATGGACGGGGCCATGTACCGTCAAACCTTGGGTGAGAACCTCCTTCCCTCAGCCAGGGCATTGAAAATGGGTTGTGGATGGGTATTCCAGCATGACAATGACCCAAAAAACACGACCAAGGCAACAAAGGAGTGGCTCAAGAAGCAGCACATTAAGGTCCTGGAGTGGCCTAGCCAGTCTCCAGACCTTAATCCCATAGAAAATATGTGGAGTGAGCTGAAGGTTCGAGTTGCCAAACGTCAGCCTCGAAACCTTAATGACTTGGAGAAGATCTGCAAAGAGGAGTGGAACAAAATCCCTCCTGAGATGTGTGCAAACCTGGTGGCCAACTACAAGAAACGTCTGACCTCTGTGATTGCCAACAAGGGTTTTGCCACCAAGTACTAAGTCATGTTTTGCAGAGGGGTCAAATACTTATTTCCCTCATTAAAATGCAAATCAATTTATAACATTTTTGACATGTGTTTTTCTGTTTTTCTTGTTGTTATTCTGTCTCTCACTGTTCAAATAAACCTACCAATAAAATTATAGACTAATCATGTCTTTGTCAGTGGGCAAACATACAAAATCAGCAGGGGATCAAATACTTTTTTTGCTCACTGTATGCCATTTAGCAGACACTTTTATCCAAAGCGACTTAGTCATGCGTACATACATTTTATTACTATTGGTGAGGTTGGTGCATTGTTGTCCTGGGTGGTCCCTGCGTGGTCCATGGGTGGTCCCTGGAAATAAAAATCCAGACTGACAGAGCTCTCTGCTCTGTGCCACTCTGAACTTGGACTCATTCTTTGCTGTTTTGTTGATGTTTTTCATTCCTGAGACCTGATGAACAGTGTTTGTTTGTTTCTTATCGAGCTCCATAGTGTCTGGCGACCACACTCCAGAGGAATCAGATCTCAATCATTATTTACTGAGTTCAACTGTTCATTTATTATTTTCTACAGAATTAGCCAGCTGAAGACTAGAGGAGACTAGAGAAGGCAAAAAGAGAGAGACCAGGATGTGAAATACTGATTATAAACGCCTGCAGCCACTACTGATACAGTGATGCATCATAAAGTGACTCTGAAGTTGAGATGAGAGTTGGGGAGTTAGACTCTGACTCTAAATAGAGGGGAGTCATTCCTCTAGGGGAGTTAGACTCTGACTCTAAATAGAGGGGAGTCATTCCTCTAGGGGAGTTAGACTCTGACTCTAAATAGACGGGAGTCATTCCTCTAGGGGAGTTAGACTCTGACTCTAAATAGAGGGGAGTCATTCCTCTAGGGGAGTTAGACTCTGACTCTAAAGAGAGGGGAGTCATTCCTCTAGGGGAGTTAGACTCTGACTCTAAATAGAGGGGAGTCATTCCTCTAGGGGAGTTAGACTCTGACTCTAAATAGACGGGAGTCATTCCTCTAGGGGAGTTAGACTCTGACTCTAAATAGAGGGGAGTCATTCCTCTAGGGGAGTTAGACTCTGACTCTAAATAGAGGGGAGTCATTCCTCTAGGGGAGTTAGACTCTGACTCTAAATAGACGGGAGTCATTCCTCTAGGGAGAGTTAGACTCTGACTCTAAATAGACGGGAGTCATTCCTCTAGGGGAGTTAGACTCTGACTCTAAATAGAGGGGAGTCATTCCTCTAGGGGAGTTAGACTCTGACTCTAAATAGACGGGAGTCATTCCTCTAGGGGAGTTAGACTCTGACTCTAAATAGAGGGGAGTTGGATTCCTCTAGGGGAGTTAGACTCTGACTCTAAATAGAGGGGAGTCATTCCTCTAGGGAGTTTGGAGTTAGACTCTGACATTACTCTAGGGGAATCTAAATAGAGGGGAGTCATTCCTCTAGGGGAGTTAGACTCTGACTCTAAATAGACGGGAGTCATTCCTCTAGGGGAGTTAGACTCTGACTCTAAATAGACGGGAGTCATTCCTCTAGGGGAGTTAGACTGACTCTAAAGAGAGGGGAGTCATTCCTCTAGGGGAGTTAGACTCTGACTCTAAAGAGAGGGGAGTCATTCCTCTAGGGGAGTTAGACTCTGACTCTAAATAGACGGGAGTCATTCCTCTAGGGGAGTTAGACTCTGACTCTAAATAGAGGGGAGTCATTCCTCTAGGGGAGTTAGACTCTGACTCTAAAGAGAGGGGAGTCATTCCTCTAGGGGAGTTGGACTGACTCTAAATAGAGGGGAGTCATTCCTCTAAGGGGTTGGAGTTGGACTGACTCTAAATAGAGGGGAGTCATTCCTCTAGGGGGGAGTTGGACTGACTCTAAATAGAGAAGAGTCATTCCTCTAAGGGAGTTGGACTGACTCTAAATATACGGGAGTCATTCCTCTAGGGGAGTTGGACTGACTCTAAATAGAGGGGAGTCATTCCTCTAAGGGGGAGTTGGACTGACTCTAAATAGAGGGGAGTCATTCCTCTAAGGGGAGTTGGACTGACTCTAAATAGAGGGGAGTCATTCCTCTAGGGGAATTGGACTGACTCTAATAGAGGGGAGTCATTCCTCTAGGGGAATTGGACTGACTCTAAATAGAGGGGAGTCATTCCTCTAGGGGAGTTGGACTGACTCTAAATAGAGGGGAGTCATTCCTCTAGGGGAATTTGGACTGACTCTAAATAGAGGGGAGTCATTCCTCTAGGGGAGTTGGACTGACTCTAAATAGAGGGGAGTCATTCCTCTAGGGGGAATTGGACTGACTCTAAATAGAGGGGAGTCATTCCTCTAGGGGAGTTGGACTGACTCTAAATAGAGGGGAGTCATTCCTCTAGGGGAGTTGGACTGACTCTAAATAGAGGGGAGTCATTCCTCTAAGGGGGAGTTGGACTGACTCTAAATAGAGGGGAGTCATTCCTCTAAGGGAATTGGATTGACTCTAAATAGAGGGGAGTCATTCCTCTAAGGGAGTTGGACTGACTCTAAATAGAGGGGAGACATTTCTCTATGGGAGTTGGACTGACTCTAAATAGAGGGGAGTCATTCCTCTAGGGGAGTTGGACTGACTCTAAATAGAGGGGAGTCATTCCTCTAGGGGAGTTGGACTGACTCTAAATAGAGGGGAGTCATTCCTCTAGTGGAGTTGGACTGACTCTAAATACAGGGGAGTCATTCCTCTAAGGGGAGTTGGACTGACTCTAAATAGAGGGGAGTCATTCCTCTAAGGGGGAGTTGGACTGACTCTAAATAGAGGGGAGTCATTCCTCTAGGGGAGTTGGACTGACTCTAAATAGAGGGGAGTCATTCCTCTAAGGGAGTTGGACTGACTCTAAATAGAGGGGAGTCATTTCTCTAGGGGAGTTGGACTGACTCTAAATAGAGGGGAGTCATTCCTCTAGGGGAGTTGGACTGACTCTAAATAGAGGGGAGTCATTCCTCTAGGGGAGTTGGACTGACTCTAAATAGAGGGGAGTCATTCCTCTAGGGGAATTGGACTGACTCTAAATAGAGGGGAGTCATTCCTCTAGGGGAGTTGGATTGACTCTAAATAGAGGGGAGTCATTCCTCTAGGGGAGTTGGACTGACTCTAAATAGAGGGGAGTCATTCCTCTAAGGGGCAGTTGGACTGACTCTAAATAGAGGGGAGTCATTCCTCTAGGGGAGTTGGACTGACTCTAAATAGAGGGGAGTCATTCCTCTAGGGGAATTGGACTGACTTTGGACTGACTAAAATAGAGGGGAGTCATTCCTCTAGGGGAGTTGGACTGACTTATTGTTGATGTTGGTTTCTGAATGGTTTTATTGATGCTGTTGGTTTCTGAATGGTGTTGTTGGTGCTGTTGGTTTCTGAATGGTGGGAGTCATTGGTGCTCTAAGTTTGGGTTCTGAATGGTGCTGTTGGGTTCTGTATGGTGTTATTGGATCACTGCTGTTGGGTTCTGTATGGTGTTGTGGGGGGAGTCTATTGGGTTCTGAATGGTGTTATTTGTTCTAAATAGTTGGGTTCTGCAAATGGTGGGAGTTGGGAGTTCTGTATGGTGTTATTCATTGCTGTTTTGGTTGGACTGTATGGTGTTGTTGGTGCTGTAGGGTTCTGTATGGTGTTATTGGTGCTGTTGGGTTCTGTAGGGGTTTTGTTGGTGCTGTTAAATAGGGTTTCCTGAATGGTGTTCTATTAGGGGCTGTTGGGTTCTTTATGGTGTTATTGGTGCTGTTGGGTGACTCTGAATGGTGTTATTGGTGCTGTTGGGTTCTGAATGGTGTTGTTGGTGCTGTTGTGTTTCTGTATGGTGTTATGGTGCTGTTGGGTTCTTATGGTGTTATTGGTGCTGTTGGGTTCTGAATGGTGTTATTGGTGCTGTTGGGTTCTGAATGGTGTTGTTGGTGCTGTTTTCTGAATGTTCTGTATGGTGTTATTGGTGCTGTTGGGTTCTGTATGGTGTTGTTGGTGCTGTTGGGTTCTGAATGGTTCTTATGTTTGTTGGTGCTGTTGGGTTCGGAATGGTGTTGTTGGTGCTGTTGTGTTATTGGTGCTGTTTGGTTCTGTTGTGTTGGTGCTGTTGGGTTCTGAATGGTGTTGTTGGTGCTGTTGGGTTCTGTATGGTGTTGTTGGTGCTGTTGTGTTCTGTATGGTGTTATTGGTGCTGTTGGGTTCTTTATGGTGTTATTGGTGCTGTTGGGTTCTGAATGGTGTTATTGGTGCTGTTGGGTTCTGAATGGTGTTGTTGGTGCTGTTGTGTTCTGTATGGTGTTATTGGTGCTGTTGGGTTCTGTATGGTGTTGTTGGTGCTGTTGGGTTCTGAATGGTGTTGTTGGTGCTGTTGGGTTCGGAATGGTGTTGTTGGTGCTGTTGGGTTCTGAATGGTGTTGTTGGTGCTGTTGTGTTCTGTATGGTGTTATTGGTGCTGTTGGGTTCTGTATGGTGTTGTTGGTGCTGTTGGGTTCTGAATGGTGTTGTTGGTGTATGGTGTTGTTGGTTCTGAATGGTGCTGTTGGTGCTTTTGGGTTCTGAATGGTTCTGTTGGTCATGTCTTCTTCTTCCTCTTCTTCTTCCAGTTTCGCACATTTGACCCGTGTAAGCAGCTGTGGTGCAGTCACCCTGACAACCCATACTTCTGCAAGACCAAGAAAGGCCCTCCCCTGGACGGGACTGAGTGTGCTCCTGGGAAGGTGAGAACTCCTCCTAAACGATGCATGACTATGGAACCATTAGCTCAGCTTGTTGTTGTGTCTGTCTGACTGTCCTCTGGTTCCTCTATAGTGGTGCTATAAAGGTCACTGCATGTGGAAGAATGCCAACCAGGTGACGCAGGATGGCTCCTGGGGCTCCTGGACTAAATATGGTTCCTGTTCCCGCTCCTGTGGGACCGGGGTTCGCTTCAGAACTCGCCAGTGCAACAACCCAGTGTAAGACCCAGCACTACACTCCCCCTATATCCTAACCCCTCCAATAGCACCACACTCCCCCTATATCCTAACCCCTTCCATAGCACCACACTCCCCCTAACTCCTAACCCCTCCAATAGCACCACACTCCCCCTATATCCTAACCCCTTCCATAGCACCACACTCCCCCTATATCCTAACCCCTCCATAGCACCACACTCCCCCTAACTCCTAACCCCTCCCATAGCACCACACTCCCCCTATATCCTAACCCCTCCCATAGCACCACACTCCCCCTAACTCCTAACCCCTCCCATAGCACCACACACTCCCCCTAAACCCCTCCTAGGACCCCCTCCCCCTATATCCTACCACACTCCCCCTATATCCTAACCCCTCCCATAGCACCACACTCCCCCTATATCCTAACCCCTCCAATATCACCACACTACCCCTAACTCCTAGTCCCTCCCTAACCCTAACCCTAAACAGTTCCATAGCACCAAACTCCGCTTAACCACTCCAATAGCAACACACTCCCCCTAACTCCTAACCCTCCATATCACCACATTCCCCCTAACTCCTAACCCTCCATATCACCACATTCCCCCTAACTCCTAACCCTCCATATCACCACACTCCCCCTAACTCCTAACCCTCCATATCACCACATTCCCCCTAAATCCTAACCCTCCATATCACCACATTCCCCCTAACTCCTAACCCTCCCATAGCACCAAACTCAATTTAACTCCTAACCCTCCATCAAATCAAATCAAATCAAATTGTATTGGCCACATGCGCCGAATATAACAGGTGCAGACATTACAGTGAAATGCTTACTAAGCCCTTAACCAACAGTGCATTTATTTTTTATAAAAAAGTAAAATAAAACAACATTTGGGAGGCTATCACAGGGGGGTACCGGTGCAGAGTCAATGTGCGGGGGCACCGGCTAGTTGAGGTAGTTGAAGTAATATGTACATGTGGGTAGAGTTAAAGTGACTATGCATAAATAATTAACAGAGTAGCAGGAGCGTAAAAAGATGGGGTGGGGGTGGGGGGGCAGTGCAAATAGTCCGGGTAGCCATGATTAGCTGTTCAGGAGTCTTATGGCTTGGGGGTAGAAGCTGTTGAGAAGTCTTTTGGACCTAGACTTGGCACTCCGGTACCGCTTGCCGTGCGGTAGCAGAGAGAACAGTCTATGACTAGGGTGGCTGGAGTCTTTGACAATTTTGAGGGCCTTCCTCTGACACCGCCTGGTATAGAGGTCCTGGATGGCAGGAAGCTTGGCCCCAGTGATGTACTGGGCCGTACGCACTACCCTCTGTAGTGCCTTGCGGTCAGAGGCCAAGCAGTTGCCATACCAGGCAGTGATGCAACCAGTCAGGATGCTCTCGATGGTGCAGCTGTAGAATTTTTCTGAGGATCTGAGGACCCATGCCAAATCTTTTCAGTCTCCTGAGGGGGAATAGGCTTTGTCGTGCCCTCTTCACGACTGTCTTGGTGTGTTTGGACCATGATAGTTTGTTGGTGATGTGGACACCAAAGAACTTGAAGCTCTCAACCTGTTCCACTACAGCCCCGTTGATGAGAATGGGGATGTGCTCAGTCCTCTTTTTTTTTCCTGTAGTCCACAATCATCTCCTTTGTCTTGGTCACGTTGAGGGAGAGGTTGTCATCCTGGCACCACACGGCCAGGTCTCTGACCTCCTCCCTATAGGCTGTCTCATCGTTGTCGGTGATCAGGCCTACCACTGTTGTGTCGTCGGCAAACTTAATGATGGTGTTGGAGTTGTGCCTGGCCATGCAGTCATGGGTGAACAGGGAGTACAGGAGGGGACTGAGCACGCACACCTGAGGGGCCCCCGTGTTGAGGATCAGTGTGGCAGATGTGTTGTTACCTACCCTTACCACCTGGGGGCGGTCCGTCAGGAAGTCCAGGATACAGTTGCAGAGGGAGGGGTTTAGTCCCAGGATCCTTAGCTTAGTGATGAGCTTTGAGGGCACTATGGTGTTGAATGCTGAGCTGTAGTCAATGAATAGCATTCTCACGTAGGTGTTCCTCTTGTCCAGGTGGGAAAGGGCAGTGTGGAGTGCAATAGAGATTGCATCATCTGTGGATCTGTTGGGGCGGTATGCAAATTAGAGTGGGTCTAGGGTTTCTGGGATAATGGTGTTGATGTGAGCCATGACCAGCCTTTCAAAGCACTTCATGGCTACAGACGTCAGTGCTACGGGTCGGTAGTCATTTAGGCAGGTTATCTTAGAGTCCTTGGGCACGGGGACTATGGTGGTCTGCTTGAAACATGTTGGTATTACAGACTCAGTCAGGGACATGTTGAAAATGTCAATGAAGACACTTGCCAGTTGGTCAGCACATGCTCGGAGTACACGTCCTGGTAATCCGTCTGGCCCTGCGGCCTTGTGAATGTTGACCTGCTTAAAAGTCTTACTCACATCGGCTACGGAGAGCGTGATCACATAGTCATCCGGAACAGCTGGTGCTCTCATGCATGCTTCAGTGTTGCTTGCCTCGAAGCGAGCGTAGAAGTGGTTTAGCACTTCTGGTAGGCTTGTGTCACTGGGCAGCTCGCGGCTGTGCTTCCCTTTGTAGTCTCTAATCGTTTTCAAGCCCTGCCACATCCGACGAGCGTCAGAGCCGGTGTAGTACGATTCAATCTTAGTCCTCTATTGACTCTTTGCCTGTTTGATGGTTCGTCAGAGGGCATAGCGGGATTTCTTATAAGCGTCCGGGTTAGAGTCCCGCTCCTTGAAAGCGGCAGCTCTACCCATTAGCTCAGTGCGGATGTTTCCTGTAATCCATGGCTTCTGGTTGGGATATGTACGTACGGTCACTGTGGGGACGACAACATCGATGCAGTTATTGATGAAGCCAGTTACTGATGTGGTGTACTCCTCAATGCTGTCTGAAGAATCCCGGAACATGTTCCAGTCTGTGCTAGCAAAACAGTCCTGTAGCTTAGCATCTGCATCATCTGACCACTTTTTTATTAACCGAGTCACTGGTGCTTCCTGCTTTAGTTTTTGCTTATAAGCAGGAATCAGGAGGATAGAGTTATGGTCAGATTTGCCAAATGGAGGGCGAGGGAGAGCTTTGTATGCGTCTCTGTGTGTGGAGTAAAGGTGGTCTAGAGTTTTTTTTCCTCTGGTTGCACATTTAACATGCTGGTAGAAATGAGGTAGAACGGATTTAAGTTTCCCTGCATTAAAGTCCCCGGCCACTAGGAGCGCTGCCTCTGGATGAGCGTTTTCCTGTTCCCTTATGGCCTTATACAGCTCATTGAGTGCAATCTTAATGCCAGCATTGGTTTGTGGTGGTAAATAGACAGCTATGAAAAATATAGATGAAAACTCTCTTGGTAAATAGTGTGGTCTACAGCTTATCATAAGATACTCTACCTCAGGCGAGCAAAACCTCGAGACTTCCTTAGTATTTTATTTTGTGCACCAGCCCTTGTCTTACCGGAGTCAGCCGTTCTATCCATAGCAACACTTTTTCTCCTAACCCTAACCCCTCCCATAGTAAAAAGCTCCAATTAACCCCTCACATAGCGCCAAACTCCCCCTAAATCCTAACCACACCCAGAGATCTTCACTCCCCCTAACTCCTAACCCTAATCCTTCTAATAAAACCACACTCCACATAACTCCTAACCCCTCCCAGAGCACCACACTCCCCCTAACTCCTAACCCCTCCCAGAGCACCACACTCCCCCTAACTCCTAACCCCTCCCAGAGCACCACACTCCCCCTAACTCCTAACCCCTCCCAGAGCACCACACTCCCCCTATATCCTAACTCCTAACCCCTCCCAGAGCACCACACTCCCCCTAACTCCTATCCCCTTCCATAGGACCACACTCCCCCTAACTCCTAACCCTAATCCTTCTAATAAAACCACACTCCCCCTAACTCCTAACCCTAATCCTTCTAATAAAACCACACTCCACATAACTCCTATCCCCTCCCAGAGCACCACACTCCCCCTAACTCCTAACCCCTCCCAGAGCACCACACTCCCCCTAACTCCTAACCCCTCCCATAGCACCACACTCCCCCTAACTCCTAACCCCTCCCATAGCACCACACTCCCCCTAACTCCTAACCCCTCCCAGAGCACCACACTCCCCCTAACTCCTAACCCCTCCCAGAGCACCACACTCCCCCTAACTCCTAACCCCTCCCAGAGCACCACACTCCCCCTATATCCTAACCCCTCCCAGAGCACCACACTCCCCCTATATCCTAACCCCTCCCAGAGCACCATTACATTTACATTTTAGTCATTTAGCAGACGCTCTTATCCAGAGCGACTTACAGGAGCAATTAGGGTTAAGTGCCTTGCTCAAGGGCACATTAACGTCATTTAGCAGACGCTCTTAGCCAGAGCGACTCACAAATTGGTGCGTTCACCCTATAGCCAGTGGGATAACCACTTTACAATTTGGGGGGGGGGTTAGAAGGAACACTTTATCCTATCCCAGGTATTCCTTAAAGAGGTGGGGTTTCAAATGTCTCCGGAAGGTGGTGAGTGACTCCGCTGTCCTGGCGTCGTGAGGGAGCTTGTTCCACCATTGGGGTGCCAGAGCAGCGAACAGTTTTGACTGGGCTGAGCGGGAGCTGTGCTTCCGCAGAGGAAGGGGAGCCAGCAGGCCAGAGGTGGATGAACGCAATGCCCTCGTTTGGGTGTAGGGACTGATCAGAGCCTGAAGGTACAGAGGTGCCGTTCCCCTCACAGCTCCGTAGGCAAGCACCATGGTCTTGTAGCGGATGCGAGCTTCAACTGGAAGCCAGTGGAGTGTGCGGAGGAGGGGGGTGACGTGAGAGAACTTGGGAAGGTTGAACACCAGACGGGCTGCGGCATTCTGGATGAGTTGTAGGGGTTTAATGGCACAGGCAGGGAGCCCAGCCAACAGCGAGTTGCAGTAATCCAGACGGGAGATGACAAGTGCCTGGATTAGGACCTGTGCCGTTTACTGATATCCTATATCCTAACACCACACTCCCCCTAACTCCTATCCCCTCCCATAGCACCACACTCCCCCTAACTCCTATCCCCTCCCATAGCACCACACTCCCCCTATATCCTATCCCCTTCCATAGGACCACACTCCCCCTAACTCCTAACCCCTCCAATAGCACCACACTCCCCCTAACTCCTAACCCCTCCCATAGCACCACACTCCCCCTATATCCTAACCCCTCCCATAGCACCACACTCCCCCCTAACTCCTAACCCCTCCCATAGCACCACACTCCCCCTAGCTCCTAACCCCTCCCATAGCACCACACCCCCCCTATATCCTAACCCCTCCCATAGCACCACACTCCCCCTATTTCCTAACCCCTCCCATAGCACCACACTCCCCCTAGCTTCTAACCCCTCCCATAGCACCACACCCCCTAGCTTCTAACCCCTCCCATAGCACCACACTCCCCTATTTCCTAACCCCTCCCATAGCACCACACTACCCCTATATCCTAACCCCTCCAATAGCACCACACTCCCCTATTTCCTAACCCCTCCCATAGCACCACACTCCCCCTATATCCTAACCCCTTCCATAGCACCACACTCCCCCTATATCCTAACCCCTCCCATAGCACCACACTCCCCCTAACTCCTAACCCCTCCCATAGGGGGACTGTGGTGCTATGGGAGGGGTTAGGAGCACCAACTTGCTACACTGAGACAAGGCTGAGTATAGCCCACAAATATTACCACCACCGCACGAGCTCGAGGTGGCGCAAGACCGGACAAGAAGATCACGTCAGTGACTCAACCCACTCAAGTCGAGTATAACGCAATAACCCTGGCACGACGTGACGCACCCCTCCTAGGGACGGCATGGAAGAGCACTAGTAAGGCAGTGACTCAGCCCCCGTAATAGGGTCAGAGGCAGAGAATCCCAGTGGAGAGAGGGGAGCCGGCCAGGCAGAGACAGCAAGGGCGGTTCGTCACTCCAGTGCCTTGCTGGTCACCTTCGCACCCCCTGGGCCAGACTACACTCAATCATAGGACCTACTGAAGAGATGAGTCTTCAGTAAAGACTTAAGGTCGAGACTGAGTCTGCGTCTCTCACATGGATAGGCAGACCATTCCATAAAATGGAGCTCTATAGGAGAAAGCCCTGCCTCCAGCTGTTTGCTTCGACATTTGAGGGACAATAAGGAGGCCTGCGTCTTGTGACCGTAGCGTATGTTTAGGTATGTACGGCAGGACCAAATCAGAGAGGTAGGTAGGAGCAAGTCGGAACCGTTCTGTATGGTAGGCGGAAGGATCTGTCATCGACCAGGTGGATACGGTGAACATAACCCCTGGCTTCTCCGCAGTCCAGATTATGTCTTGAGAAGATGTCTTCATATTTTGTGATGGCATTCACAAGCTTCTCCTTCCACTAGTCAGTCACTTGGCATCCATCAATGTCGATGTCTCCTAATCCTAGATCTGACAATCTTTGTTTCAGGTTGTGGCAGCCATTGTCATCCTGCTTCTGTTCCACTGGGGTTTTCCTCACCTCATGAAGGCCCTGGAAGATTGTTGCATCCTCAACAGCCAAGCATGTGGACACATCGGCCAGCTTCATATTACGTCTTAGAGTGAGATGTTTATCTGAACAGTTTACTACCTTTAAAGGGACCCAGCCATCTCCCCACATGGGCGTAATAACTCTAAAACACAAGTATGTATCTGGGCATGACCTTTGACCTGGTAGGCTCGACTATTGCAGTGCTGCCTGGAGACAATGCCACATTTGTAGGAAGTTTACCCCAAGCTAAGTGTTCAGTCTTGGGAAAAAGAGTTACAGCTTGAGTGAGCTTCACGGTCCCAATCTTGCTATCAACTTCCTGTCCCTTCCATCTTGTGACACTAGTCATCATCTGCAGAAACTGCTCACCCTCTAGTGAGTGAGTCTGGCCATCCATGTTGTTGACTAGCTTCCAGTATTTGTCAGTGCCCTTCATATCATGCAATAGATGCTTAATGACATTCGATCCCAGGATAAGATCATCACACTGTCCAGGAATAACTAGGGTGGGCACTTTAACATCAATCCCATAGATCTGCATCTCCAAGTCATAGAAACACTTTGGTGAGGCCTTCTTCCCCCCACAACCCACTAACTCTTTAGGAGGCTGATATTGCTGAGGAAGGGCACCTGCTTCCAAAAGTCTCTGCTCAGTAGGTTCACTCAATGTACAGGCCATAGACCCAGTGTCAAGCATGCCCTTAAGCTGCACTTTCCCATGTACAGACACAGAGGTGGAAAACAAATCTGAAAAAGCCTCAACCTCTTGTGAACCAAACATAACAATTGTTTCTCCTCCTTTCGCATCAGAACACAACATCTCATATGTTTTCTCGAGATCATCAGATTCTTTCTTGGGGGCAGACAGTTGAACACCCACATTTCCCCCTTTCACCTGTGGGCGTGTCAGTTTAACGGTTGCTGCTGTAGTGGGTTTCTCTGCTGCTGTAGTGGGTTTCTCTGCTGCTGTAGTGGGTTTCTCTGCTGCTGTAGTGGGTTTCTCTGCTGCTGTAGTGGGTTTCTCTGCTGCTGTAGTGGGTTTCTCTGCTGCTGTGTTGGGCGTCTCTCACCGCCGGGATTGGCAAAGCGTTCCCCCTGTTTTGGACAATTTGACTTCCAATGATCTGGGGAAAAGCACCAGAGGCACAGGTTCTCATGTCTACAGTGCATCACAGTGGAGTGATCTACGCCTGAAGGGCTGGGCGGGGAAAGATGGCGCCCTGGCCTATGTCTGTGAAACCATAACAGGTGGTGTGCTCTTCTCTAAGGTACGTTCAAGCAGGTGAATGAGCCTCTCGATACTTGCACTCTGCCCATCTTGTTTGGCGCTTGATGTGAGAGAAGTGTCACTGCACGCACCCCCATTGGCCCCACATTCAAACTGAGTTGTCTGGGGATGTACGGTTACTTGCTTTGAGGATACTGCGGTAGAATGACACATGGTGTCCTTTCTGCGGCGTTCATGTTCATAGATTCTCTCCTGTACTTCACTCTCAATCCATTTCTCAGCAGACTTGTATTGGAATACTGCTGCCTGTTAGGGGGCAGGGCAATACAGTGGCTTGCGATTCACCCCCCTTGGCATTTTTCCTATTTTGTTTCCTTACAACCTGGAATTAAAATGGATTTTGTGGGGATTTGTAGCATTTGATTTACACAACAGGCCTACCTCTTTGAAGATGCAAAATATTTTTTATTTTGAAACAAACAAGAAATAAGACAAAAAACTGAAAACTTGAGCGTGCATAACTGTTCACCCCCCCCCCCCCCCACCCAAGTCAATACTTTGTAGAGCCACCTATTGCAGCAATTACAGCTGCAAGTCTCTTGGGGTATGTCTCTATAAGCTTGGCACATCTAGCCACTGGGATTTTTGCCCATTCTTCAAGGCAAAACTGCTACAACTCCTTCAAGTTGGATGGGTTCCGCTGGTGTACAGCAATCTTTAAGTCATACCACAGATTCTCAATTGGATTGAGGTCTGGGCTTTGACTATGCCATTCCAAGACATTTAAATGTTTCCCCTTAAACCACTCAAGTGTTGCTTTAGCAGTATGCTTACGGTCATTGTCCTGCTGGAAGGTGAACCTCCGTCCCAGTCTCAAATCTCTGGAAGACTGAGACAGGTTTCCTTCAAGAATTTCCCTCTATTTAGCGCCATCCATCATTCCTTCAATTCTGACCAGTTTCCCAGTCCCTGCTGATGAAAAACAACCCCACAGCATGATGCTGCCACCACCATGCTTCACTGTGGGGATGGTGTTCTCGGGGTGATGAGAGGTGTTGGGTTTGCGCCAGACATAGCGTTTTCCTTGATGGGCAAAAAGCTCAATTTTAGTCTCTTCTGACCAGAGTACCTTCTTCCATATGTTTGGGCAGTCTCCCATATGCCTTTTGGCGAACACCAAACATGTTTGCTTATTTCTTTTCTTTAAGCTATGGTTTTTTTCTGGCCACTCTTCCGTAAAGCCCAGCTCTGTGGAGTGTACAGCTTAAAGTGGTCCTATGGACAGATACTCCAATCTCCGCTGTGGAGCTTTGCAGCTCCTTCAGGGTTATCTTTGGTCTCTTTGTTGCCTCTCTGATGAATGCCCTCCTTGCCTGGTCTGTGAGTTTTGGTGGGCGGCCCTCTCTTGGCAGGTTTGTTGTGGTGCCATATTCTTTCAATTTTTTAATAATAGATTTAATGGTGCTCCGTGGGATGTTGAAAGTTTCTGATATTTTTTAAAATAAACCAACCCTGATCTGTACCACAACTTTGTCCCTGACCTGTTTGGAGAGCTCCTTGGTCTTCATGGTGCCGCTTGCTTGGTGGTGCCCATTGCTTAGTGGTGTTGCAGACTTTGGGGCCTTTCAGAACAGGTGTATATATACTGAGATCATGTGACACACTTAGATTGCACACAGGTGGACTTTATTTAACTAATTCTGTGACTTCTGAAGGTAATTGGTTGCACCAGATCTTATTTAGGGGCTTCATAGCAAAGGGGGTGAATACATATGCACGCACCACTTTGCCGTTATTTATTTTTTAGAATTTTATGAAACAAGTAATTTTTTCATTTCACTTCACCAATTTGGACTATTTTGTGTATGTCCATTACATGAAATCCAAAATAAAAATCTATTTAAATTACAGGTTGTAATGCAACAAAATAGGAAAAACACCAAGGGGGATGAATACTTTTGCAAGGCACTGTATGTTACAAACATCAATGACGACATCTGAGTTGGAGTCAATCTTCTTACCTTGTCTCTTAAGGCCCTTGTCAGCGTCATCTATGGCCTTGTTCAATCAAACCCAATACTCCATAACAGCCTCTCCGGGTACAGGTTTAGTATTGTAAAAATCAGCTAAAGGCATGCATGAGTAGCCCAATTCGCTGAAATTCGATCTCTGGCTTCTCTTTAGGATCAACAGTTGTCCCATTGCGTACATTTATCTTTACCATGTTTCTTGCTTTGCCAGATAATCAACTAATCCCATCCGATTGTTCCCCAACAGGACATCCCTTCCTCAAGTATATTCTCATCAACTCCTCCCATTCATGAATGGAGCATTTGTCTGTACCATCTCCTCTATATGTAGGAGGTTCCTTCACATCTGATTGCATGTTGAACTTCATTTTACTGAGGTCTACATATCCTGCTGACTCGGAGTGATGATCACTTATCGTCTCTGTACTTACTGGTGGCTCATGAGTGGACCTACCACTCTGCATTTCCTCCTTAATGGAGCCCCCTACTTCCCGGGCTAGCTGAGTCACCAGCTCAGCTAAACCATCTACAGGGGCATTTTGATTAACACTAGATGAAGGGCTTTCATCAGTATTTTTAGTGGAGCAAAACATGGGGGAACCTACACGCTTTACATGGGTTTGATCAGGGTATGAGAAAAACCTCCCCCTCCCAGCAGTGCATTTGTGTTCATCATCACCATTATAAGATGCCATGTCACTAAACCACTAATGTTATGTTAACATTTCTGTTGGTGAACACACTTCTATGTTAGTTAACCATAAACAGCACTTTCAATACATCGTTTTCAGAAAAGAAAATAGATTGCAGTTCCGCTTTTTGCCACAAGGCAGCAGGAGTACCTCAATGATGTAAACAGTCTCTAGAGCAGCAGTGCCGCGGTGATTGAGCTGACGTCGATCAACGATGAATCCGGGTCTAGAAGGCCCCAATGTAACCGGCGCTGTACTGCCCCGCTGTATCTCTGCGTTGTGTGTGATTGATTGGGACTATAGACGTGGACTTCGGAGATCAGGCTGTTTTAATGAATCAGAATTCTCTCTCTGCATCCAAAAGAAAAGACAAAACCTTTTGTAGAGCACAAATATGTTCTGCCAATAGTCACCTCTCTCTCTCCTCTCTCATCAAAATTATTTTACTATACAAAAATGAGTACAGCCTCTCCTTATAATGTATCAACACATAACATACATTTAACATAGATAAAACCACATACCTGCATCCAAAAGAAAATCCAAAACCTTTGTAGAGCACAAATATGTTCTGCCAATAGTCGCCTCTTTCTACAACAGACGCACAATACACAGGACTGGGATCAGTGGAGGAGCTAGCCATCGTTCACATATACAATACCTTAGCTAGCTAGTAACCACATGTTGAACTGAACTGGGATCAGTGGAGGAGCCTAGCCATCGTTCACACATACAATACCTTAGCTAGCTAGTAACCACATGTTGAATTCAGAATGTTCATATCATCCTAACAAGTACAATTACAATAGCATCTTGACAATACCATCCACTTATGAGTAAACTCTAAATATACAACATTATGTGTCATGACTTTGTGCTTAAAGGAATCGTACTTTTCTGAAGACGACAGACAAAGCGTGCCTACCTCTCCTTAGCACGCAGGGCTAAACGTAAGTACACACTCCCCTATTCCCCAGGATGCAGCCTGATAACAAATCAACATGCTATATTAATATATGAACCTGGTGGAATTCACAAAGTATTTTAACACCAGCTCTGCACCCTCCGCTGCAACCTGCCATGTCCCCCCCCCCCCCCCCCCCCCCCCCCGCTTCTCCTTCACCCAAATTCAGACAGCTGATGTTCTGAAAGAGCTGCTAAATCTGGACCCCTACAAATCAGCTGGGCAAAACAATCTGGACCTTTTCTTTCTAAAATTAGCCGCCGAAATTGTCGCAACCCCTATTACTAGCCTTTTCAACCTCTCTTTCGTTATCGTCTGAGATCCCCAGAGATTAGACACTCTAGATCCAAACTGTTACAGACCTATATCCATCCTGCACTGCCTTTCGAAAGTATTTGAAAGCCTAGTTAACAAACAGATCACCGACCATTTCGAATCCCACCGTACCTTCTCCGCTATGCAATCTGGTTTCCGAGCTGGTCATGGGTGCACCTCAGCCACGCTCAAGGTCCTAAACGATATAATAACCGCGATCGATAAAAGACAGTACTCTGCAGCCGTCTTCATCGACCTGGCCAAGGCTTTTGACTCTGTCAATCACCGCATTCTTATTGGCAGACTAAATAGCCTTGGTTTCTCAAATGACTGCCTCGCCTGGTTCACCAACTACTTCTCAGATAGAGTTCAATGTGTCAAATCGGAGGGCCTGTTGTCTGGACCTCTGGCAGTCTATATGGGGGTGCCACAGGGTTAAATTCTCGGGCCGACTCTTTTCTCTGTGTATATTAATGATGTCGCTCTTGCTGCTGGTGACTCTCAGATCCACCTCTATGCAGATGACACCATTTTGTATACATCTGGCCCTTCATTGGACAATGTGTTAACAAACCTCCAAACGAGCTTCAATGCCATACAACACTCCTTCCGTAGCCTCCAACTGCTCTTAAACGCTAGTAAAACTAAACGCATGCTCTTCAATCGAACGCTGCTTGCACCCGCCCGCCCGCCCGACTAGAATCACTACTCTCGACGGGTCTGACTTAGAATATGTGGACAACTACAAATACCTAGGTGTCTGGTTAGACTGTAAACTCTCCTTCCAGACTCACATTAAGCATCTCCAATCCAAAGTTAAATCTAGAATTGGCTTCCTATTTCGCAATAAAGCCTCCTTCACTCATGCTGCTAAACATGCCCTCGTAAAACGGACTATCCTACAGATCCTTGACTTCGGCGATGTCGCTGTAGCTCAGTTGGTAGAGCGTGGCGCTTGCAACGCCAGGGTTGTGGGTTCGTTTCCCACGGGGGGCCAGTTGGTAGAGCATGGTGCTTGCAACGCCAGGGTTGTGGGTTCGTTTCCCACGGGGGGCCAGTTGGTAGAGCATGGTGCTTGCAACGCCAGGGTTGTGGGTTCGTTTCCCACGGGGGGCCAGTTGGTAGAGCGTGGCGCTTGCAACGCCAGGGTTGTGGGTTCGTTTCCCACGGGGGGGCCAGTTGGTAGAGCGTGGCGTTTGCAACGCCAGGGTTGTGGGTTCGTTTCCCACGGGGGGCCAGTTGGTAGAGCGTGGCGCTTGCAACGCCAGAGTTGTGGGTTCGTTTCCCACGGGGGGCCAGTTGGTAGAGCGTGGCGCTTGCAACGCCAGGGTTGTGGGTTCGTTTCCCACGGGGGGCCAGTTGGTAGAGCGTGGCGCTTGCAACGCCAGGGTTGTGGGTTCGTTTCCCACGGGGGGCCAGTTGGTAGAGCGTGGCGCTTGCAACGCCAGGGTTGTGGGTTCGTTTCCCACGGGGGGCCAGTTGGTAGAGCGTGGCGCTTGCAACGCCAGGGTTGTGGGTTCGTTTCCCACGGGGGGCCAGTATGAAAAATTTATGCACTCACTAACTGTAAGTCGCTCTGGATAAGAGCGTCTGCTAAATGACTAAAATCTAAATTTAAATTTACAAAATAGCTTCCAACACTCTACTCAGCAAATTGGATGTAGTCTATCACAGTGCCATCCGTTTTGTCACCAAAGCCCCTTACACTACCCACCACTGTGACCTGTATGCTCTCGTTGGCTGGCCCTCACTACATATTCGTCATCAAGCCCACTGGCTCCAGGCCATCTATAAATCACTTCTAGGCAAATCCCCGCCTTATCTTAGATCATTGGTCACCATAGCAACACCCACCCGTAGTATGCGTTCCAGCAGGTATATCTCACTGGTCATCCCCAAAGCCAACACCTCCTTTGGCCGCCATTCCTTCCAGTTCTCTGCTGCAAATGACTGGAATGAACTGCAAAAATCTCTGAAGCTGGAGACTCTTATCTCCCTCACTAACTTTAAGCATCAGTTGTCAGAGCAGCTTACCGATCACTGCACCTGTACACAGCCCATCTGTAATTAGCCCACCCAACTACCTCATCCCCATATTGTTATTTATTTTGCTCATTTGCACCCCAGTATCTCTATTTGCACATCTATCATTCCAGTATTAATACTAAATTGTAATTATTTTGCACTATGGCCTATTTATTGCCTTACCTCCATAATTTACTACATTTGCACACACTGTTTATATATTTTCTGTTTGTATTTTTGACTTTATGTTTTCTTTACCCCATATGTAACTCTGTGTTGTTGTTTTCACACTGCTTTGCTTTATCTTGGCCAGGTCGCAGTTGTAAATGAGAACTTGTTCTCAACTGGCTTACCTGGTTAAATAAAGGTGAAATAAAATTAAAACTAGCACATGTTAGCTAGGTAGGTAAATTAGGCTAACCAGCTATCTAAATCTAGCACATGTTAGCTAGGTATGTAAGTTAGCTGGTTAGCCTATCTAAATCTTGTATTTATCATGGCCAGATTATGTGCCCAGGGGCCTCGACCCCCAGGGAGACCCCATTTGATTTTATTGAGTCACCCAGGTATCATAGGAACACACAAGACATGGCAATACAATTTTATTTGATTTGACATGGCAAAATGTGTGGAATTGCAGGAAATTAGCTTTAATACTTCAAAATGTTCTCTCGGCCCATGGAAAAATGTGTAGAATTGCAGGAAATTAGCTTTAAAAGGGGAAAATGTCCTTTCCGCCAACAAGAGCGGTATGAAAAGTTTGAACAGTTTGGGGTCGGCATGGGCTGTGCGGTGGGTTTTTTGTTGATAAATGACAATATCCATCCAGACCTTTTACCACACAGGACATTTGTGTGACTGAACCTATTTGAGTACCCCTGCACTACCTGATAGATGTGTTTGTGTAATTTAGAAAATGTATAATGACGATAAAGTGAATGTTTCTCCCCTCTCCTCAGCCCCTCTAACGGCGGTGGGGACTGTCCCGGGGTGAATTATGAGTTCCAGCTATGTAACACCGAGGACTGCCCCAAACACTTTGAGGACTTCAGGGCCCAGCAGTGCCAGCTACGCAACTCCCACTTTGAGTTCCAGAACACCAAACACCACTGGCTGCCCTATGAGCACCCTGACTGTGAGTAGTGTGTACTCTTAGAAAAAAGGTTTCTTCAGCTGTCCCCATAGGATAACCCTTTCTGTTTCCAGGTAGAACCTTTTTCACAGAACCGAAAAGGGTTCTTCAAAGGGTTCTCCAATGGGGACAGCTGAATAACCCGTTTAGGTTTTAGATAGCACCTTTTTTTCTAAGAGTGTATGTGTGTGTTTGTTGTGTGTGTTTTTCATGGAGCACCACTGTGCCTCATCGTGCCCTGTTAGCCAGCCATGGAGCACCACTGTGCCTCATCGTGCCCTATTAGCCAGCCATGGAGCACCACTGTGCCTCATCGTGCCCTGTTAGCCAGCCATGGAGCACCACTGGAGCCTCACGTGCCCTGTTAGCCAGCCATGGAGCACCACTGTGCCTCATCGTGCCCTATTAGCCAGCCATGGAGCACCACTGTGCCTCATCGTGCCCTGTTAGCCAGCCATGGAGCACCACTGTGCCTCATCGTGCCCTATTAGCCAGCGGAGCACCATGTGCCTCAGTGCCCTGTTAGCCATGGAGCACCACTGTGCCTCATCGTGCCCTGTTAGCCAGCCATGGAGCACCACTGTGCCTCATCGTGCCCTATTAGCCAGCCATGGAGCACCACTGTGCCTCATCGTGCCCTGTTAGCCAGCCATGGAGCACCACTGTGCCTCATCGTGCCCTGTTAGCCAGCCATGGAGCACCACTGTGCCTCATCGTGCCCTATTAGCCAGCCATGGAGCACCACTGTGCCTCATCGTGCCCTGTTAGCCAGCCATGGAGCACCACTGTGCCTCATCGTGCCCTGTTAGCCAGCCATGGAGCACCACTGTGCCTCATCGTGCCCTGTTAGCCAGCCATGGAGCACCACTGTGCCTCATCGTGCCCTGTTAGCCAGCCATGGAGCACCACTGTGCCTCCTGAAAACACCTCTTTCCACAGAGCTGTGTGTGGTGGGGGGGGGTGCTTGCATCAAATCAAATCAGTGCAGTAGTATCTAACAATTCACAACAATACACACAAATCTAAAAGTAAAATAATGGAATTAAGAAATATATAAATATTAGGACGAGCAATGTCGGAGTGGCATTGACTAGAATACAGTAGAAAAGAATACAGTATATGCATATGAGATGAGTAAAGCAGTATGTAAAAATTATTAAAGTGACTAGTGTTCCATTATTAAAGTGGCCAGTGATTCCATGTCTATGTATATAGGGCAGCAGCCTCTAAGGTGTAGGGTTGAATAACCGGGTGTTAGCTGGCTAGTGACAGTGACTAAGTTCAGGGCAGGGTACTGGGTGGATGCCGGCTAGTGACAGTGACTAAGTTCAGGGCAGGGTACTGGGTGGATGCCGGCTAGTGACAGTGACTAAGTTCAGGGCAGGGTACTGGGTGGAGGGTCAGGGCAGTGGATGGAGGCCGGGCTAGTGACAGTGACTAAGTTCAGGGCAGGGTACTGGGTGGAGCCGGCTAGTGACAGTGACTAAGTTCAGGGCAGGGTACTGGGGGGAGGCCGGCTAGTGACAGTGACTAAGTTCAGGGGCAGGGGTGTTCAGGGCTGGGTGGAGGCCGGCTAGTGACAGTGACTAAGTTCAGGGCAGGGTACTGGGTGGAGGCCGGTGACAGTGACTAGTTCAGGGCAGGGTCTGGGTGGAGGCCGGCTAGTGACAGTGACTAAGTTCAGCCGGCAGGGTACTGGGGGATGCCGCTGGCTGACAAGTGACTAAGTGGCAGGGTACTGGGTGGAGCCGCTAGTGAGTTGACTAAGTTCAGTGAGGCTAGCTGGGTTTGTCCTCAGTAGCTCAGGGTACTCACCCCCATAATCATCCAGGGTACTGGGTTTGTACGGCTCCCCTAGTGACAGTGACTAAGTTCAGGGCAGGGTACCATAATCATCCCTCTGGCTAGCTAGGACAGTGACCACCATAGTCATCAGGGCTAGCTTGGGGTTGTACTCACCCCCATAATCTATCCCTCTGACTAGCTTGTGACTCACCCCCAATAAGTTCTAGGGCAGGGTAGCTGGGGTCACCTCACCCCCCATAATCATCCCTCTGGCTAGCTTGGGTTTGTCTCACCCCCCGTAATCATCCCTCAGGGGTTTGTACTCACCCCCCATAATCATCCCTTGGGGGTTTGTACTCACCCCCATAATCATCCCTCTGGCTAGCTTGGGTTTGTACTCACCCCCCCGTAATCATCCCTCTGGCTAGCTTGGGTTTGTCCTCACCCCAGTAATCATCCCTCTGGCTAGCTTGGGTGTGTCACTCACCCCCCATAATCATCCCTCTGGCTAGCTTGGGTTTGTCCTCACCCCCCATAATCATCCCTCTGGCTAGCTTGGGTTGTGTCACACCCCCATAATCATCACCCTAGCCTCGGGTTTATCCCTCTGGCTAGCTTGGGTTTGTCCTCACCCCCCATAATCATCCCTCTGGCTAGCTTGGGTTTGTCCTCACCCCCCATAATCATCCCTCTGGCTAGCTTGGGTTTGTCCTCACCCCCCGTAATCATCCCTCTGGCTAGCTTGGGTTTGTCCTCACCCCCATAATCATCCTCTGGCTAGCTTGGGTTTGTCCTCACCCCCCACTAATCATCCCTCTGGCTAGCTTGGGTTTGTCACTCACCCCCATAATCATCCTCTGGCTAGCTTGGGTTTGTCCTCACCCCCATATAATCATCCCTCTGGCTAGCTTGGGTTTGTCCTCACCCCCCGTAATCATCCTCTGGCTAGCTTGGGTTTGTACTCACACCCCCATAATCATCCCTCTGGCTAGCTTGGGTTTGTCCTCACCCCCCATAATCATCCCTCTGGCTAGCTTGGGTTTGTGTACTCACCCCCCCCCCATAATCATCCCTCTGGCTAGCTTGGGTTTGTACTCACCCCCCATAATCATCCCTCTGGCTAGCTTGGGTTTGTACTCACCCCCACATAATCATCCCTCTGGCTAGCTTGGGTTTGTACTCACCCCCCATAATCATCCCTCTTGCTAGCTTGGGTTTGTACCTCACCCCCCAATAATCATCCCTCTGGCTAGCTTGGGTTTGTACTCACCCCCAATCATCCCTCTGGCTAGCTTGGGTTTGTACTCACCCCCCATAGTCATCCCTCTGGCTAGCTTGGTTTTGTCCTCACCCCCAATAATCATCCCTCTTGGCTAGCTTGGGTTTTTGTACTCACCCCCATAATCATCCCTCTGGCTAGCTTGGGTTTGTCCTCACCCCCCATAATCATCCCTCTGGCTAGCTTGGGTTTGTACTCACCCCCCCATAATCATCCCTCTGGCTAGCTTGGGTTTGTCCTCCACCGCATACTCACCCCCAATAATCATCCCTCTGGCTAGCTTGGGTTTGTCCTCACCCCCCATAATCATCCCTCTGGCTAGCTTGGGTTTGTACTCACCCCCCATAATCATCCCTCTGGCTAGCTTGGGTTTGTACTCACCCCCCATAATCATCCCTCTGGCTAGCTTGGGTTTGTACTCACCCCCAATAATCATCCCTCTGGCTAGCTTGGGTTTGTCCTCACCCCCATAATCATCCCTCTGGCTAGCTTGGGTTTGTCTCACCCCCCCATAATCATCCCTCTGGCTAGCTTGGGTTTGTCCTCACCCCCAATAATCATCCCTCTGGCTAGCTTGGGTTTGTCCTCACCCCCCAGTATCATCCCTCTGGCTAGCTTGGGTTTGTCCTCACCCCCATAATCATCCCTCTGGCTAGCTTGGGTTTGTCCTCACCCCCCATAATCATCCCTCTGGCTAGCTTGGGTTTGTCCTCACCCCCATAATCATCCCTCTGGCTAGCTTGGGTTTGTCCTCACCCCCAATAATCATCCCTCTGGCTAGCTTGGGTTTGTACTCACCCCCCATAATCATCCCTCTGGCTAGCTTGGGTTTGTCCTCACCCCCCATAATCATCCCTCTGGCTAGCTTGGGTTTGTCCTCACCCCCCATAATCATCCCTCTGGCTAGCTTGGGTTTGTCCTCACCCCCCATAATCATCCCTCTGGCTAGCTTGGGTTTGTCCTCACCCCCCATAATCATCCCTCTGGCTAGCTTGGGTTTGTCCTCACCCCCATAGTCATCCCTCTGGCTAGCTTGGGTTTGTCCTCACCCCCAGTAATCATCCCTCTGGCTAGCTTGGGTTTGTCCTCACCCCCCATAGTCATTCCTCTGGCTAGCTTGGGTTTGTCCTCACCCCCATAATCATCCCTCTGGCTAGCTTGGGTTTGTCCTCACCCCCATAATCATCCCTCTGGCTAGCTTGGGTTTGTCCTCACCCCCCCATAATCATCCCTCTGGCTAGCTTGGGTTTGTCCTCACCCCCATAATCATCCCTCTGGCTAGCTTGGGTTTGTCCTCACCCCCCATAATCATCCCTCTGGCTAGCTTGGGTTTGTCCTCACCCCCATAATCATCCCTCTGGCTAGCTTGGGTTTGTCCTCACCCCCATAATCATCCCTCTGGCTAGCTTGGGTTTGTCCTCACCCCCATAGTCATCCCTCTGGCTAGCTTGGGTTTGTCCTCACCCCCATAATCATCCCTCTGGCTAGCTTGGGTTTGTCCTCACCCCCATAGTCATCCAGCTAATCATCCCTCTGGCTAGCTTGGGTTTGTCCTCACCCCCCATAATCATCCCTCTGGCTAGCTTGGGTTTGTCCTCACCCCCCATAATCATCCCTCTGGCTAGCTTGGGTTTGTCCTCACCCCCAGTATCATCCCTCTGGCTAGCTTGGGTTTGTCCTCACCCCCCATAGTCATCATCCTCTGGCTAGCTTGGGTTTGTCCTCACCCCCATAATCATCCCTCTGGCTAGCTTGGGTTTGTCCTCACCCCCCATAGTCATCCCTCTGGCTAGCTTGGGTTTGTCCTCACCCCCATAATCATCCCTCTGGCTAGCTTGGGTTTGTCCTCACCCCCCATAATCATCCCTCTGGCTAGCTTGGGTTTGTCCTCACCCCCAGTAATCATCCCTCTGGCTAGCTTGGGTTTGTCCTCACCCCCAATAATCATCCCTCTGGCTAGCTTGGGTTTGTACTCACCCCCATAATCATCCCTCTGGCTAGCTTGGGTTTGTCCTCACCCCCAGTAATCATCCCTCTGGCTAGCTTGGGTTTGTCCTCACCCCCCATAGTCATCCCTCTGGCTAGCTTGGGTTTGTCCTCACCCCCAGTATCATCCCCTGGCTAGCTTGGGTTTGTCCTCACCCCCCATAATCATCCCTCTGGCTAGCTTGGGTTTGTCCTCACCCCCAGTAATCATCCCTCTGGCTAGCTTGGGTTTGTACTCACCCCCATAATCATCCCCTCTGGCTAGCTTGGGTTTGTCCTCACCCCCAGTAATCATCCCTCTGGCTAGCTTGGGTTTATCCTCACCCCCAATAATCATCCCTCTGGCTAGCTTGGGTTTGTACTCACCCCCAATAATCATCCCTCTGGCTAGCTTGGGTTTGTCCTCACCCCCAATAATCATCCCTCTGGCTAGCTTGGGTTTGTACTCACCCCCAATAATCATCCCTCTGGCTAGCTTGGGTTTGTACTCACCCCCAATAATCATCCCTCTGGCTAGCTTGGGTTTGTACTCACCCCCCATAATCATCCCTCTGGCTAGCTTGGGTTTTTGTACTCACCCCCAGTAATCATCCCTCTGGCTAGCTTGGGTTTGTACTCACCCCCCATAATCATCCCTCTGGCTAGCTTGGGTTTGTCCTCACCCCCCATAATCATTCCTCTGGCTAGCTTGGGTTTGTCCTCACCCCCATAATCATCCCTCTGGCTAGCTTGGGTTTGTCCTCACCCCCCCATAGTCATTCCTCTGGCTAGCTTGGGTTTGTCCTCACCCCCATAATCATCCCTCTGGCTAGCTTGGGTTTGTCCTCACCCCCAGTAATCATCCCTCTGGCTAGCTTGGGTTAGTCCTCACCCCCCATAGTCATTCCTCTGGCTAGCTTGGGTTTGTCCTCACCCCCATAATCATCCCTCTGACTAGCTTGGGTTTATCCTCACCCCCAATAATCATCCCTCTGGCTAGCTTGGGTTTGTACTCACCCCCAATAATCATCCCTCTGGCTAGCTTGGGTTTGTCCTCACCCCCCGTAATCATCCCTCTGGCTAGCTTGGGTTTGTCCTCACCCCCCCTAGTCATTCCTCTGGCTAGCTTGGGTTTGTCCTCACCCCCATAATCATCCCTCTGGCTAGCTTGGGTTTGTCCTCACCCCCAGTAATCATCCCTCTGGCTAGCTTGGGTTTGTCCTCACCCCCCATAGTCATTCCTCTGGCTAGCTTGGGTTTGTCCTCACCCCCATAATCATCCCTCTGGCTAGCTTGGGTTTGTCCTCACCCCCCATAGTCATTCCTCTGGCTAGCTTGGGTTTGTCCTCACCCCCATAATCATCCCTCTGGCTAGCTTGGGTTTGTCCTCACCCCCATAATCATCCCTCTGGCTAGCTTGGGTTTGTCCTCACCCCCCAGTAATCATCCCTCTGGCTAGCTTGGGTTTGTCCTCACCCCCTGTAATCATCCCTCTGGCTAGCTTGGGTTTGTACTCACCCCCCATAATCATCCCTCTGGCTAGCTTGGGTTTGTCCTCACCCCCAATAATCATCCCTCTGTCTAGCTTATGTTTGTCCTCAGCCCCCATAGTCATCCCTCTGGCTAGCTTGTGTTTGTACTCACCCCCAGTAATCATCCCTCTGGCTAGCTTGGGTTTGTCCTCACCCCCATAATCATCCCTCTGGCTAGCTTGGGTTTGTCCTCACCCCCAGTAATCATCCCTCTGGCTAGCTTGGGTTTGTACTCACCCCCCATAATCATCCCTCTGGCTAGCTTGGGTTTGTCCTCACCCCCAGTAATCATCCCTCTATTTAGCTTGGGTTTATCCTCACCCCCAATAATCATCCCTCTGGCTAGCTTGGGTTTGTACTCACCCCCAGTAATCATCCCTCTGGCTAGCTTGGGTTTGTACTCACCCCCCATAATCATCCCTCTGGCTAGCTTGGGTTTGTCCTCACCCCCAGTAATCATCCCTCTATTTAGCTTGGGTTTATCCTCACCCCCAATAATCATCCCTCTGGCTAGCTTGGGTTTGTCCTCACCCCCAATAATCATACCTCTGGCTCGCTTGGGTTTATCCTCACCCCCAATAATCATCCCTCTGGCTAGCTTGTGTTTGTACTCACCCCCAATAATCATCCCTCTGGCTAGCTTGGGTTTGTCCTCACCCCCCGTAATCATCCCTCTGGCTAGCTTGGGTTTGTCCTCACCCCCCGTAATCATCCCTCTGGCTAGCTTGGGTTTGTCCTCACCCCCCATAATCATCCCTCTGGCTAGCTTGGGTTTGTCCTCACCCCCCATAATCATCCCTCTGGCTAGCTTGGGTTTGTCCTCACCCCCCCATAGTCATTCCTCTGGCTAGCTTGGGTTTGTCCTCACCCCCAGTAATCATCCCTCTGGCTAGCTTGGGTTTGTCCTCACCCCCCGTAATCATCCCTCTGGCTAGCTTGGGTTTATCCCCACCCCCCGTAATCATCCCTCTGGCTAGCTTGGGTTTGTCCTCACCCCCAGTAATCATTTCTCTGGCTAGCTTGGGTTTGTACTCTCCCCCCATAATCATCCCTCTGGCTAGCTTGGGTTTGTACTCACCCCCCATAATCATCCCTCTGGCTAGCTTGGGTTTATCCTCACCCCCCGTAATCATCCCTCTGGCTAGCTTGGGTTTGTCCTCACCCCCATAATCATCCCTCTGTCTAGCTTGGGTTTGTCCTCACCCCCAGTAATCATCCCTCTGGCTAGCTTGGGTTTGTCCTCACCCCCATAATCATCCCTCTGTCTAGCTTGGGTTTGTCCTCACCCCCAGTAATCATTCCTCTGGCTAGCTTGGGTTTGACAGTGTGTTATTTAGCTGCTATTTACTTCATAATTATCTCCATGATAAACTCCAATGGACAGCCTAAATGACTTCTAAATGACCTGATCAAGTTTTAAATGCTCAATGATTAGCCACTACCTTCGATATCTTTGGTTTAATGAAACAACTATTCAAGTAAACAGTTGGACCAAGGACATACCATCTAAAATACAATATACCTGTACTGACATTGTTTTTATTGCGGTGTTTCAACCAATATGATACCTGTACTGTGTATCAGCCAATTAGAGACCTGTACTGTGTATCAGCCAATAACAGACATATTGTGTTTCAGCCAATAAGAGGTGTCAGCTGTACTGTGTTTCAGCCAATAAGAGGTGTCAGCTGTACTGTGTTTCAGCCAATAAGAGGTGTCAGCTGTACTGTGTTTCAGCCAATAAGAGGTGTCAGCTGTACTGTGTTTCAGCCAATAAGAGGTGTCAGCTGTACTGTGTTTCAGCCAATAAGAGGTGTCAGCTGTACTGTGTTTCAGCCAATAAGAGGTGTCAGCTGTACTGTGTTTCAGCCAATAAGAGTTGTCAGCTGTACTGTGTTTCAGCCAATAAGAGGTGTCAGCTGTACTGTGTTTCAGCCAATAAGAGGTGTCAGCTGTACTGCGTTTCAGCCAATAAGAGGTGTCAGCTATACTGTGTTTCAGCCAATAAGAGGTGTCAGCTGTACTGTGTTTCAGCCAATAAGAGGTGTCAGCTGTACTGTGTTTCAGCCAATAAGAGGTGTCAGCTGTACTGTGTTTCAGCCAATAAGAGTTGTCAGCTGTACTGTGTTTCAGCCAATAAGGGTTGTCAGCTGTACTGTGTTTCAGCCAATAAGAGGTGTCAGCTGTACTGTGTTTCAGCCAATAAGAGGTGTCAGCTGTACTGTGTTTCAGCCAATAAGAGGTGTCAGCTATACTGTGTTTCAGCCAATACGTTTTTTTATTTTTTTGTTTCGCCTTTATTTAACCAGGTAAGCCAGTTGAGAACAAGTTCTCATTTACAACTGCGACCTGGCCAAGATAAAGCAAAGCAGTGCGGTAAAAAACAACAACACAGAGTTACATATGGGGTAAAGAAAACATAAAGTCAAAAATACAACAGAAAATATATATACAGTGTGTGCAAATGTAGCAAGTTATGGAGGTAAGGCAATAAATAGGCCATAGTGCAAAATAATTACTATTTAGTATTAACACTGGAATGATAGATGTGCAAGAGATGAAGTGCAAATAGAGATACTGGGGTGCAAATGAGCAAAATATATAACAATATATGGATGAGGTAGTTGAGTGGGCTAATTTCAGATGGGCTGTGTACAGGTGCAGTGATCGGTAAGCTGCTCTGACAACTGATGCTTAAAGTTAGTGAGGGAGATAAGAGTCTCCAGCTTCAGAGATTTTTGCAATTCGTTCCAGTCATTGGCAGCAGAGAACTGGAAGGAATGGCGGCCAAAGGAGGTGTTGGCTTTGGGAATGACCAGTGAGATATACCTGCTGGAGCGCATACTACGGATGGGTGTTGCTATGGTAACCAATGAGCTAAGATAAGGCGGGAATTTGCCTAGCAGTGATTTATAGATGGCCTGGAGCCAGTGGGTTTGGCAACGAATATGTAGTGAGGACCAGCCAACAAGAGCGTACAGGTCACAGTGGTGGGTAGTATATGGGGCTTTGGTGACAAAATGGATGGCACTGTGATAGACTACATCCAATTTGCTGAGTAGAGTGTTGGGGGCTATTTTGTAATTGACATCGCCGAAGTCAATAAGAGGTGTCAGCTGTACTGTGTTTCAGCCAATAAGAGGTGCCACCTGTACTGTGTTTCAGCCAATAAGAGGTGCCACCTGTACTGCCAGTCGAAGGAGACCGCTGACGTGGCGTACATGAAGCAGCTGGTGCATGATGGGACACGCTGCTCCTACAAAGACCCCTACAGCATCTGTGTCAGAGGAGAGTGTGTGGTGAGTAACCTAACGTTACCTAACCTAACGTTACCTAACCTAACCCTAACGTTACCTAACCTAAACCAACCTAACGTTACCTAACCCAACGTAACCTAACGTTACCTAATCTTAACCTAACCCTACAGCATCTGTGTCAGAGGAGAGTGTGTGGTGAGTAACCTAACGTTACCTAACCTAACCCTAACGTTACCTAACCTAAACCAACCTAACGTTACCTAACCCAACGTAACCTAACGTTACCTAATCTTAACATAACCTAACCCAACTGTGTCAGGGGAGAATGTTAGGTGAGTAACCTAACCTTAACCTAACCCAACCTTAACCCTACAGCATCTGTCAGGGGAGAGTGTGTTTTGAGAAACAAACATAATGTTAGCATTGACAGTGAATGTTCTAAAATATTAAATCTCAAAAAGGTTACGGGTAAAAAGTAGCAGACTTTCAGATATTAATGTTGGAGATAAAATTATATATTTGAAGTGAAAGAACCAGCTTAATGTCTCTCCTTCAGAATTAGTCTGTCTCTGCACTGAATGTCATGTTTTGCAACTAGCTAATGGTCAAGGGTTTAAACTACAGCTTTAGCCTTGTTACAAATATCACTCCTGATTCCCAAAAACAGACTTGACGAGTCTTGCTTTTCTGTGTGGTTCTGTCTTCCAGAAAGTGGGCTGCGACAAAGAGATTGGTTCCAACAAGGTCGACGATAAGTGTGGAGTGTGTGGTGGGGACAATTCTCACTGTCGCACCGTCAAGGGAACCTTCACACGCACCCCCAAGAAAGCTGGTATGGGACACATAACACTGCAACACACAGCCACAGATCATCCAGTCCATCACCTAGCAACAGTCCTCTCACTGTGTCCATCACTTAGCAACAGTCCTCTCACTGTGTCCATCACCTAGCAACAGTCCTCTCACTGTGTCCATCACCGAGCAACAGTCCTCTCACTGTGTCCATCACCTAGCAACAGTCCTCTCACTGTGTCCATCACCTAGCAACAGTCCTCTCACTGTGTCCATCACCTAGCAACAGTCCTCTCACTGTGTCCATCACTTAGCAAGAGTCCTCTCACTGTGTCCATCACCTAGCAATAGTCCTCTCACTGTGTCCATCACCTAGCAACAGTCCTCTCACTGTGTCCATCACCTAGCAACAGTCCTCTCACTGTGTCCATCACCTAGCAACAGTCCTCTCACTGTGTCCATCACCTAGCAACAGTCCTCTCACTGTGTCCATCACTTAGCAAGAGTCCTCTCACTGTGTCCATCACCTAGCAACAGTCCTCTCACTGTGTCCATCAACTAGCAACAGTCCTCTCACTGTGTCCATCACTTAGCAACAGTCCTCTCACTGTGTCAAGCACTTAGCAACAGTCCTCTCACTGTGTCCAGCACTTAGCAACAGTCCTCTCACTGTGTCCAGCACTTAGCAACAGTCCTCTCACTGTGTCCATCACTTAGCAACAGTCCTCTCACTGTGTCAAGCACTTAGCAACAGTCCTCTCACTGTGTCAAGCACTTAGCAACAGTCCTCTCACTGTGTCAAGCACTTAGCAACAGTCCTCTCACTGTGTCCATCACTTAGCAACAGTCCTCTCACTGTGTCAAGCACTTAGCAACAGTCCTCTCACTGTGTCAAGCACTTAGCAACAGTCCTCTCACTGTGTCCAGCACTTAGCAACAGTCCTCTCACTGTGTCAAGCACTTAGCAACAGTCCTCTCACTGTGTCAAGCACTTAGCAACAGTCCTCTCACTGTGTCAAGCACTTAGCAACAGTCCTCTCACTGTGTCCATCACTTAGCAACAGTCCTCTCACTGTGTCAAGCACTTAGCAACAGTCCTCTCACTGTGTCAAGCACTTAGCAACAGTCCTCTCACTGTGTCCAGCACTTAGCAACAGTCCTCTCACTGTGTCAAGCACTTAGCAACAGTCCTCTCACTGTGTCAAGCACTTAGCAACAGTCCTCTCACTGTGTCCAGCACTTAGCAACAGTCCTCTCACTGTGTCCAGCACTTAGCAACAGTCCTCTCACTGTGTCCAGCACTTAGCAACAGTCCTCTCACTGTGTCAAGCACTTAGCAACAGTCCTCTCACTGTGTCAAGCACTTAGCAACAGTCCTCTCACTGTGTCAAGCACTTAGCAACAGTCCTCTCACTGTGTCCAGCACTCCGTCCACATGTGTTTTTGCAGACTGTTTCATATCAAATCCAAATCACATGCACCGAATACAACGCTTACTTGCTTACTTAAGAGCCCTTTCCCAACAACGTAGAGTTTTTTTAAAGTAAGTAAGGAAAATTTGCTAAATAACATAACAATAACAAGGCTATATACAGGAGGGTCCCGGTACCGAGTCAATGTGCAGGTGTACTGGGTAGTCGAGGTAATTGAGGTAATATGTACATGTAGGTAGAGTTAAAGTGACTAGTCAATCAGGATAGATAATAAACAGAGTAGCAGCAGTGTTGGTAGTTGAGGTAATATGTACATGTAGGTAGGGGTAAATTGACTAGTCAATCAGAATAGATAATAAACAGAGAGTAGCAGCAGTGTATGTGAAGAGTGTGTAGGAATGTGAATGTATCTGTGTGTTTGGTGTCAATATCTGTGTGTGTGTGTGTGTGTGTGTCTGTGTGTGTGTGTGTTGGAGTGTCAGTGCAGTGTGTGTGTGTTGGAGTGTCAGTGCAGTGTCTGTGTGTGTGTGTTGGAGTGTCAGTGCAGTATGTGTGTGTGTGTGTGTGTGTCTGTGTGTGTGTGTGTTGGAGTGTCAGTGCAGTGTGTCTGTGTGTGTGTGTTGGAGTGTCAGTGCAGTGTCTGTGTGTGTGTGTGTGTGTGTGTGTGTGTGTCTGTGTGTGTGTGTTGGAGTGTCAGTGCAGTATGTGTGTGTGTGTGTGTGTGTCTGTGTGTGTGTGTGTTGGAGTGTCAGTGCAGTGTGTGTGTGTGTGTGGTTAGAGTCCAGTGAGTGTACATTGAGCCTGGCAGGAGAGTCAGTGCAGAAAATTATAAATACAAATAAAATAAGGGGGTCAATGCTAATAGTCCACGTAGCCATTTGATTACCTGTTCAGCAGTCTTATGGCTTGGGCTAGAAGCTGATAGCTGGTACCACTTGCTGTGCGGTAGCAGAGAGAACAGACTATGACTTGCTGTAGTCTTTGACAATGTTTAGGGCCTTCCTCTGACACCGCCTGGTATAGAGGTCCTGGATGGCAGGAAGCTTGGCCCCAGTGATGTACTGGGCCATACGCACTACCCTCTGTAGCACCTTGCGTTCGGATGCCAAGCAGTTGCCATACCAAGCGGTGATGCAACCAGTCAGGATGCTCTCGATGGTGCAACTGTAGAACGTTTTGAGAGTCTGAGGACTCAAGCCAAATCTTTTCAGCCTCCTGGGGGGGAATAGGCATTGGTCGTGCCCTCCTCACGACTATGTTGGTGTGTTTAGACAATGATAGGTCCTTATTGATGTGGACACCAAGGAACTTGAAACTCTCGACCCGCTCCACTACAGCCCTGTTATTGTGGATGGGGACATGCTCGGCCCTCCTTTTCCTGTAGTCCACGATCAGATCCTTTGTCTTGCTCACGTTGAGGGAGAGGTTGTTGTCCTGGCACCATACTGCCAGGTCTCTGACCTCCTCCCTATAGGCTGTCTCATCATTGTCGGAGATCAGGCCTATCACAGTTTTGTCGTTGGCAAACTTAATGATGGTGTTGGAGTCGTGAGGGGCCCCCGTGTTGAGGATCAGCGTGGCGGATGTGTTGTTTCTTTCCCTCACCACCTGGGGGTGGCCCATCAGGAAGCCTAGGATCCAGTTGCAGAGGGAGGTGTTTAGTCCCAGGATCCTTAGCTTACTGATGAACTTGGAGGACACTATGGTGTTGAACGCTGATCTGTAGTCAATGAACAGCATTCTCTCATAGGTTTTCCTTTTGTCCAGGTGGGAAAGGGCAGTGTGGAGTGCAATAGAGATTGCTTCATCTGTGTGTCCAGGGTGGGTCCAGGGTGGGTCCAGGGTTTCTGGGATGATGGTGTTGATGTGAGCCATGACCAGCCTTTAAAAGCATTTCATGGCTACCGACGTGAGTGCTACGGGTCGGTAGTCATTTAGGCAGGTCACCTTGGCGATCTAGGGCACAGTGACTATGGTGGTCTTCTTGAAACATGTAGGTATTACATAATGGGTCAGGGAGCGGTTGAAAATGTCAGCGAAGACACTTGCCAGCTGGTCAGCGCGTGCTCTAAGTACACATCCTGGTAATCCGTCTGGCCCTGCGGCCTTGTGAATGTTAACCTGTTCAAAGGTCTTACTCACATAGGCTACGGTGAGTCGTCCGGAACAGCTGGTGCTCTCATGCTTGGTTCAGTGTTGCTTGCCTCGAAGCGAGCATAGAAGGCATTTATCTTGTCTGGTAGGCTCGCGTCACTGGGCAGCTCGTGGCTGGGTTTCCCTTTGTAATTTGTGATAGTTTGCAAGCCCTGCCACATCCGACGAGCATCAGAGACAGTTTAGTTGGATTCGATCTTAGTTTTGTATTGTCTGTTTGATGGTTCGTCGTAAGGTGTAGCGGGATTTCTTATAAGCGTCTGGATTAGTGTCCCGCTCCTTGAAAGCGGCAGCTCTAGCCTTTAGGTCAGTGCGGCTGTTGCCTGTAATCCATGGCTTGTAGTTGGGATATGTAAACCCTCAAGACTTATTTAATATTAGAGATCGCACACCAGTTTTTGTTAATAAAGAGACACAGGCCCCCACCACCCCCCCACCCAATCTTATCGGAGCCAGCTGTTGTTAATAAAGAGACACAGGCCCCCGCCACCCCCCCCCCCACCCGATCTTATCGGAGCCAGCTGTTGTTAATAAAGAGACACAGGCCCCCCCCACCTCCCCACCCGATCTTATCGGAGCCTGCTGTTCTGTCCTGCCGATGCACGGAAAACCCAGCTAACTGTATATTATCCATGTCCTTGTTCAGCCATGACTCAGAGAAACATAGGATATTACAATTCTTCAGGTCCCGTTGGTAGGATATTTTTATTTATTTATTTAACCTTTATTTAACCAGGTAAGCCAGTTGAGAACAAGTTCTCATTTACAACTGCGACCTGGCCAAGGATAGTCTCGAATGGAGCTCATCCAGTTTACTCTCCAGTGATTGCACATTCACCAGTAGAACTAAGGGTAGAGGCGGATTATCCACTCACCGACATAGTCTCACCAGACATCCGGCTGACAGTCTCACCAGGCATCCGGCTCGCCGACCCCTGTAGTGGCATCTCCTCTTTTTCTAAATGACAGGGATTTGGGCCTGGTCCGGGAAGAACAGTATATCCTTCGCGTCAGACTCATTAAATAAAAAATCATTGTCCAAATCAAGGTGAGTAGAAACTGTTCTGGTGTCCAGAAGCTCTTTTGGGTCATTATGTACAGTATAAGTTAGACACTATTCGTCAGGAGCCGGAAAACGGTGGCCATCCCCTCTGGTGCCATTCTCATAGCACCCAATACATTACATTACAACACAATACAAGACAACACAATTGTTATGTTCCCAGCAAGAAACCAAAAAAGTTGCTCAAACAGAAGGGTTAACTAACAAAGAGTCACTACCAGGGTTAACTAACAGAGTCACTACCAGGGTTAACTAACAGAGTCACTACCAGGGTTAACTAACAGAGTCACTGACCAACAACCAAAACGAAACAGATGGTTCTAGGAGGGGTTCTGAAAGACACTCATGGGGGGGTCCAGTGACAGTTTGTAGCGATATTGTCATGGGGGGGTCCAGTGACAGTTTGTAGCGATATTGTCATGGGGGGGTCCAGTGACAGTTTGTAGCGATATTGTTAGAGAGGGGTAAATATAAAGATTTTTGTTGGGGCGCCAGGCAGGTATTAATAACCCTGCCGAAAGGAAAACAGGTGGATAAAGAGAGACTGACTAGAGGGTAGCCTGTTTTCCAGATAGCCAGTGGAGAGAAAGGATACGACACACCATATAAAACACAAGTCACAGCACAGGGGTAAAGTCACAGCACAGGGGTAAAGTCACAGCACAGGGGTAAAGTCACAGCACAGGGGTAAAGTCACAGCACAGGGGTAAAGTCACAGCACAGGGGTAGTCACAGCACAGGGGTAAAGTCACAGCACAGGGGTAGTCACAGCACAGGGGTAAAGTCACAGCACAGGGGTAAAGTCACAGCACAGGGGTAAAGTCACAGCACAGGGGTAAAGTCACAGCACAGGGGTAAAGTCACAGCACAGGGGTAAAGTCACAGCACAGGGGTAAAGTCACAGCACAAGGGTAAAGTCACAGCACAGGGGTAAAGTCACAGCACAGGGGTAAAGTCACAGCACAGGGGTAAAGTCACAGCACAGGGGTAAAGTCACAGCACAGGGGTAAAGTCACAGCACAGGGGTAAAGTCACAGCACAGGGGTAAAGTCACAGCACAGGGGTAGTCACAGCACAGGGGTAAAGTCACAGCACAGGGGTAACCCAACCAATAATACCTCCTACAATAATAAGGATTAGAGCGACTTATAGGCAACCGACAATAAAGAACCCAGGATTTGCAATCATCTGTATCATTCACAGAGGGAGGAGTGAATGGGGAATGAATGTGTGTGTAGACAAAACAAAAAAGGTCTTAAAATGCCCCAAAGTCTCTTAGAAAACAATAAAACAATAAATCAACCAATTCAGTTTTAAAAAATAAACAAACAATCAACTCAAAAACACCCTTAAACCCAAATGTTAAATCCTGCAGAATGAAAGTTCCTCCACGGCAGTGCAGAAAGAGAAGAAACGTCAGTGGAAAGAGAGAAGAGAGAGAGAGCAATAAAGAGAGAAAAGGCTTTGCTGTGGTAGGCACTCAAGACTAGAAGTATCTTCGTCCATCCCATGATTTGGTTTATAAGTTTGACTCACAAAAAGCTTCACAACAATGTTGCTAATAATCCATGAGATCTAAGGAATGAACGGTCCCAACAGGTTCCAAACCGTCGGGAGTAGAGCGATAAAAATATATACTCTAACTTACGTTAATAACAAAGGCTCTGTGCAGAGTTTCGCCACACTCCCCTCCAAAAAAAAACTAAGCCTGTAGAAACAGAGAGGATGAAGGCTTTGGCAGGTTATGTTTATACTACACAAAACCAGGGAAGTCCTCATCATCAGGGTCCTCCAAGAAGAGTTTCCATCTCGAAGCTAGCTGTGCAGTGAACTGTTTGGCCGCCTTTGGCAGATGATGAGAACGGACCCAGACATGAGACTGGGGTGGGTAACACACGTCTCGTCTATGTTTGTCATAGTTTCTGAGCTGTCGCTGCTTGGCTTTGATTCTGCTGGCCTCCACTCTGGCTAGCAAGGTATGGTGGTGGTTGACTGCATCAAACGCTGGGCAGTCAGGTGAAACATTGGAACTTTGCAAGACTCTGTCCAGCGGACCTGTCAATGGTCTTCCCACCTTGTGTGCTAATCCCCAACGAAAGAAGCAGTAATACCTCTCGGTCAGGTTGGTCTGAGGATGGTAGGCTGTGGTCAGCTTGGCAACTACACCCCAGTAGGTACAGAGCTCTTTGTAGATTTCTGAGATGAACAGTGGACCTCGGTCAGAGAGAATTTGGTCTGGAATCCCGAATCGGGTAAAGATCTCCCTTTGCAGAATTAGAGCAATGGTGGATGCAGTGGCTTTGAGGAGGGGAAACAACTCCACCCAGTATGTGTAGTAGTCTAATACCACCAATAGGAATTCATTCTGAGTCCCCCGGCTGGGAGAAAAAGGCCCCATGAGGTCAATTCCCAGCATTTAATTGGGATTGTTCACAATGGTCTGCTGCAGTTTCCCAGCAGGTCTGCCAATGTCTGGTTTGTATTTCTAGCAGACTTCGCACTGCTGTACAAACTTATTGGTATGCCTGGCCAGTACACCACCTCCTGTAGTCTTCGGTAGGTTTTGAAGACTCCAAGATGGCCACTCATGGGGTTGTCGTGATAAGCTTCGATCATCTGGTCAGTCAATGTAGAGGGGATGTAGACAGGGTAATGGGTGCTGGCTGGTGGGATCTTGTCCTGGCTGATTGGATCCATTGCCACCTGCCAATATCCGCTGTTCAGATCCAGATGAATGAAGATTGTTGCTCCGGCCATAGGTTCCAGTATGTCATTGATGTTCGGAAGAGGGTAGGCATCGCTTTCTGTAATGGCATTCGGCTTCCTGTAATCCACACAGAATCGATATCCTCCATCTTTCTTTGGAATCAGGACAACCGGAGGAGCCCATCCAGAAAAGGAACGTTCCACAACTCCATTAGCCAACATGCTCTCGAGCTGTTCATTGAGAATTGCCAGTTTGGTGGGGGACAGCCTGTAGGGATGCTGATTAAATGGGGACTTCATGCCAGGTATGGGTCTGAGAGCTGCCGATAGGATGGTTCGGGCCAAGGACTACAGCAAATGCAAGGCACATATCTGCAAGAATAGCCACAGGAAGGGTAATAATCTCAACATGCAGCTTTATTTTCATATCAATCCAGCCCAAGGGATTGGTTGGTTCTCCATTGGCCAAGTACAATGGTCCTTCCTCCCAGGTTCGAAGCTCCTCATGCGGTAATGCCATATTTCTCCACAGGAGCTCCTGCATCAGGGTGTAGGTTGCTCCTGTGTCCATTATGGCCTTCCCTCTTCAGTTCTTAACAGTTAGGGGGACCAGCAGTTGTTGAGGAATATGAATAAGACAGCTAGGTGAGCTGTCTGAAGGCTTCATGGATGGCATTGAGGCTGACCTAACCAAATGCAAGCCACCATGCCTGTCTAGACTGTCTTCTGTCCTTTTTCTGAATCGTGATGCTGGCCATAGAGAGGGCAGAAACCTGGAGGATGTTGGACCTTACACCACCAGCACATCACTGGACTTTTGTCTTGGTTCTTGAGCACAAACGGCTGAGACAGTTTAGCCCTAGGAGTTGTTGGGATACCGGGATGAGGGAACAGGGGTTTGAGTTGTGAGCTGGTGCTCCCAGTCCTTCTCAAACTGGGTCCCAAGATGCACCAGATCCTCCACATTCTGCACATGTTTGCGAAGTTTACTTGCAAGGCGGGGAACAATGTTCTTAAGAATGAGTTTGACCATCTCCTGCTCAGTAGTGTCAGCCTTCCATCTCCTACATAGAACTCGATAGGAGAAGGCAAAAACCGTATTGGCTCTGCTTCACCCTGGACTCTGTTATGAACTCGTTCCGCCAGTTCATCTTCATAGTCCTCTGAGAGGAAGGCTGAGAGGAATAGTTTCTCAAACTCCTCCCAGGTTGACACCTGTTCACGGGCTATCTCCCACCAGTCTCTTGCTTTACCATGGAGAACACTACGGAGGGTGGCAAGAACCTCCAAGTCAGTAAGGGGCCGGATAGAAAGGAAATCATTACACTTAGACAGGAAAAGCAGAGGATCAACATCATCTTCTGGTCTGCCAAAAGTGGGGAAAAGGAGCTTCATAGGGAGGGAGCGCTCTAGAACAGGCAAAATAAATCTGTCAATTCAGTTAAAGATCATCAAAAAGAATAAACAAACTCTAAACGCACACTCCCTTAAACACAAATGTCAATAATTCTGGCAGTACGAATGTTCCCCTGTGGCACTGAACAAAAAAAGGAGCGCAGTGCAAAAAGGAAGAAACGTCAGTGTAAAGCACTGAAGAGAGAAAAAGAGGGGGCTTAGCTGTGGTGGCAAGGCTCAAGGCATCTTGGTCCCTCCGTCCATCCCGCGGTTTGGTTTGTAAGTTTGACTCACAAAAAGCTTCACAACAATGAGATCCAAGGAATGAATGGTCCCAACAGGTTCCAAACTGTCGGGAGTAGAGCGACAAAAAGGTTTTTTATAAGCTAAAAACACATAGTTGCAGACACATTGAAAGCCTCACACGCTGACCGAGAGCTCTCACACAGATGGAAGAGCCATTTTTACTTCTTCCTGACAGCTGATGTCTGCTAAATGATGTAAATGTAAAGTGGCAGCGCACGGTGAAGGCTCCATGCAGGATTTCGCCACACGTTGACTAGCAACAACAACTGGGACCTAAAAGACACCAACCATCAGCGGCCGCTAAATTTGCCCAAAAAACGCCAAACAAAATGAAAACCCACACAACTTAAAACCCCCTAAGGTCGATGTCCAAACCCCCATTGGAATCTAATTAGCATAATAACAAAGTTCAAGCTAGAGATATGTTTTTTTTTGCATTGGATGCGTCTCAATCCACCGCATCCGCCTATGTCGAAAGGTGAGAACTAGAGCGGTGTTTGTCAGACCATGAGACATCCCAAAAATCGGTTTTCTCACAAAGTCATCTGTAGCGTCCGAACGGTTTGGCCTACAAACTTTTATGACTCCTCTATGGAAAGATGAGACTCACAAAGACGATGGTTTTGTCCGTTTTGCTCTATGACCCCCACAAATGTTTTCTTCACCTGCGGGATCATCTGAGACCAGCCACCCGGACAACTGATGAAACTGAGGAGTATTTATGTCTATAATAAAGCCCTGTCCAGTCATGTGAAATCCATAGATTTGTATTTATTATGGATCCCCATTAGCTAGTCTTCCTGGGGTCCAACAAAATTAAGGCAGTTCTACATTTTAAAAACATTACAATACATTCATAACAGATTTCACAATATATTAAGTGTGTGCCCTCAGGCACTCTACTATCACATATCGATAACACAAAATCCATGTGTACGTGTGTATAGTGCGTATGTTATCGTGTGTTTGTGTTTGTGTTGCTTCACAGTCCCCGCTGTTCCATAAGGTGTATTTTAATCTGTGTTTAAATCTAATTTTACTGCTGTCATGAGTTACTTGATGTGGAATAGAGTTCTGTGCGCCTCCCATAGTCTGTTCTGGACTTGGGGACTGTGAAGAGACCTCTGGTGGCATGTCTTGTGGGGTATGCATGGGTGTCCGAGCTGTGTGCCAGTAATTCAAACAGACAGCTTGGTGCATTCAACATGTCAATACCTCTCACAAATACAAGTAGTGATGAAGTCAATCTCTCCTCCACTTTGAGCCAGGAGAGATTGACATGCATATTATTAATGTTAGCTCTCTGTGTACATCCAAGGGCCAGCCGTGCTGCCATGTTCTGAGCCAATTGCAAGTCCCTTTTTGTGGCACCTGACCACACGACTAAACAGTAGTCCAGGTGTGACAAAACTAGGGCCTGTAGGACCTGCCTTGTTGATAGTGCTGTTAAGAAGGTAGAGCAGCGCTTTATTATGGACAGACTTCTCCCCATCTTAGCTACTGTTGTATCAATATGTTTTGACCATGACAGTTTACAATCCAGGGTTACTCCAAGCAGTTTAGTCTCCTCAACGTTATTCATTAAAAGATTTAGTTGAGGTTTAGGGTTTAGTGAATGATTTGTCCCAAATAGAATGCTTTTAGTTTTTGAAATATTTAGGACTTGCCACCCATTCTGAAACTAACTACATACAGCTCTTTGTTAAGTGTTGCTGTCATTTCAGTCACTGTTGTAGCTGATGTGTATAGTGTTGAGTCATCCACATACATAGACACACTGGCTTTACTCAAAGCCAGTGGCATGTCGTTAGTAAAGATTGAAAAAAGTAAGGGGCCTAGACAGCTGCCCTGGGGAATTCCTGATTCTACCTCGATTATGTTGGAGAGGCTTCCATTAAAGAACACCCTCTGTGTTCTGTTAGACAGGTAACTCTTTATCCACAATATAGCAGGGGGTGTAAAGCCATAACACATACGTTTTTCCAGAAACTGACTATGATCGATAATGTCAAAAGCTGCACTGAAGTCTAACAAGACAGCCCCCACAATATTTGTATCATCAATTTCTCTCAGCCAATCATCAGTCATTTGTGTAAGTGCTGTGCTTGTTGAATGTCCTTCCCTACAAGCGTGCTGAAAGCCTTGTCAAACACAATATTTTCCAAATTTTACTAAGGGTTGATAACAGGCTGATTGGTCGGCTATTTGAGCCAGTAAAGGGGGCTTTACTATTCTTAGGTAGCGGAATTCATTTAGCTTCCTTCCAAGCCTGGGGGCACACACTTTCAAGTAGGCTTAAATTGAAAATATGGCAAATAGGAGTGGCAATATCGTCTGCTATTATCCTCAGTAATTTTCCATCCAAGTTGTCAGGGCCTAATGAATTTATTTCAATTGACTGATGAACTGTATGAACTGTTGCATTTTGCGTTTATATTTGTGTTCAGTTTAAATTCTACTGTATAAAGGAAACACTACAGAAACTATTTATATTCTACTGTACAGAGAAAACATCACCATTTATATTCTACTATACAAAGAAAACACTACAGACACCATTTATATTCTACTGTATAGAGAAAACACCACAGACACCATTTATATTCTACTGTATAGAGGAAACACTACAGACACCATTTATATTCTACTGTATAGAGGAAACACTACAGACACCATTTATATTCTACTGTATAGAGGAAACACTACAGACACCATTTATATTATACTGTATAGAGGAAACACTACAGACACCATTTATATTCTACTGTACAGAGAAAACATCACCATTTATATTCTACTATACAAAGAAAACACTACAGACACCATTTATATTCTACTGTATAGAGAAAACACCACAGACACCATTTATATTCTACTGTACAAAGAAAACACTACAGACACCATTTATATTCTACTGTATAGAGGAAACACTACAGACACCATTTATATTCTACTGTACAGAGAAAACACCACAGACACCATTTATATTCTACTGTATAGAGGAAACACTACAGACACCATTTATATTCTACTGTACAGAGAAAACATCACCATTTATATTCTACTGTACAAAGAAAACACTACAGACACCATTTATATTCTACTGTATAGAGGAAACACTACAGACACCATTTATATTCTACTGTATAGAGGAAACACTACAGACACCATTTATATTCTACTGTATAGAGGAAACACTACAGACAGTTCTGGAAATGAAGCCATACGTTTCCTGACCGGTGAAACTGAACGTTTTTTAACGTTCTGAGAACGGAAGTGGTAATTTCACACCTGTTCTGGGAAAGTTCATTTTGAAGTTGCAGGGAGGTTCTGAGAACGTTTTACTATGGTACCCTGAAAGTTTTCCTGGGAGGTATTATTAACGTTCTGGGAACTGAAATTATAGGTTATTTGATGGTAATTAAATAACGTTCTGAGAACATTCTCTAAACGTGTGAATGTTTTGAACAAAATTAAAAGGTTATTTGGAGGTTTTTGAATAACTTCCTTAACTTTCACTGAATGCTTCAATAAGACTTTTAATAACACTGCTAGCTTAGTTTGGGTTAACTATTTTGAGCTCCAAGCACAAATAGGATACATGGAAATTAATTTGCATAGGCATTAATCATGCAAACATATCCATGTTTTATTGTGACATGGTGTCAGTGACATTCGGACCTATGATCTTCTGTTGTCTATCCACAGAATTAGACCACTGCACCACCAGGATAGAGCTAGCATGCCTTGTTTTTTAGACTCATATAAAGCTGTTAATTTTAGTCTATTCAAACAGACCCTATTTCCAAGGAAACAAGCACTCATTCAGATCAGACACACTTAACAAGATAGAGGATACAGTGAGATTTGTTGACGCTGAGAACGGAATATTTGTTTTTTTTATAAAATTCTGAGAACGTTCTCTGTATGTTACAAAAGTTTTCTTGTGGTTTTTATAGAAAGTTTTCTTAATATTCTGAGAACAGAATGAATGTTTTTAAATAACATTCTTAGAATGTTCTCTGAACGTTACTAAAGTTTTCAGAAATTCCCACAAAATAAAATTGTTTCTTAAAGTTCTCTGAACGTACTGAGAACATGACTTTAAATAGAACCATGAGTAAATCTGTAGAAAACGTTATGCTGAAGAACTGAAATTCCCACAGAAGAACATTGTTTCTTAACGTGATCTGAACTATTTGAGAACATTCCCTATGTCAGTTGGAGAACGTTCCTAGAACATTAACAACATTGAAATTAAAAGTAACCATGTTTGAACTTTTAGAAAGAGAATAACGAACAGAAAATAACATATATTTTGTGAAGTTCCTTAAATGTGCAGAGAATGTTCCAAAGACAAGCAGCCATCCTGCACCATTCGCAGCACAATGGCAGTAGGTAGTATGGGATATTGATACCAGTAAGGTGGTCTCTCTCTCTCTCTCTCTCTCTCTCTCTCTCTCTCTCTCTCTCTCTCTCTCTCTCTCTCTCTCTCTCTCTCTCTCTCTCTCTCTCTCTCTCTCTCTCTCTCTCTCTCTCTCTCTCTCTCTCTCTCTCTCTCTCTCTCTCTGTCTCTCTCTGTCTCTCTGTCTCTGGATCTGTCTCTGTCTCTGTCGCTCTGTCTCTCTGTCATTTCAGTTCCATTCAAGGGGCTTTATTGACATGGGAAACATATGTTTACATTGCCAAAGCAAGTAAAATAGATAATAAACAAAAGTGAAATAAACAATAAAAAATGAACTGTCTCTGGATCTGTCTCTCTCTCGCTCTCTGTCTGTCTCCCTCTGTCTCTCTCTCTCTGTCTCCGTCTGTCTGTCTCCCTCTCTGTCAAATTCAAATTCAAGCTGCTTTATTGGCATGAAAAACATTGAGTCAATTTTGCCAAAGCAACAATGTATACAATAAACATTGTAATAAAATATTGAAGACTGTCTCTCTCTCTGTCTGTCTGTCTCCCTCTTTGTCTCTCTGTCCCTGGATCTGTACCTGTCTCTGTCTCTCTCTCTGTCTGTCTGTCTATCTGTCTGTCTGTCTCTCTGTCTCTCTCTTTCTATGTCTCTCTGTCTCTTTCTCTCTATCTCCGTATCTCTGTCTCTCTGGCTCTGTCTCTGTCTCTCTGTCACACACACACAGTAAGCAGGACTGTTGATCCAGTGAGAATGTATCATATTTGTAGGCCAGTGTACAGCTGGCAGCTACAGTATGTACCTGCTGAGAGACAGAGGAGGATGTGGTGATGATGTTGGTGATGGTGGTGATGATGGTAGGGATGATGGTGGTGATGGTGATGGTGGTGGGGGATGATGGTGATGGTGATGGTGGTGATGGTGGTGGGGATGATGGTGATGGTGGTGGGGATGATGGTGATGGTGGTGGTGGTGATGATGGTGGGGATGATGATCGTGGGGATGATGGTGGGGATGATGGTGATGGTGGTGGGGATGATGATGGTGGGGATGATGGTAATGGTGGTGGGGATGGTGGTGGTGGTGGTGGTGATGGTGATGATGGTTTTGATGATGATGGTGATGATGATGTTGGTGAGACCTACTGCAGGGCTTCGCTCCAACCCTTCACTAACACATCAAGTTCCTGATGAACAGCTGATTAGTAGAATCAGGTTTGTTAGAGCAGGGCAGGAACAAAACCCAGCATTAGTGTATTTCTCCAGGAGGACTGTTGCCCCTCCTCTTCCTGCTCTTTGGTAACCCTTTCCTCTAACTGTCTGTTGTCACTAAACCACTCACCTTTTTTAACAGGAAAACAGTTAAGCAAGAGATGCCAAAAAGAAATCCCTTTCTTGGAAAACACAACCTGCAAGTATCCCGTGTTCCAGACCTTACTGTGCTCCCTCCCTAGTCCCCTAGCCCCTACACCCTAGTCCCCTAGCCCCTACACCCTAGTCCCCTAGCCCCTACACCCTAGTCCCCTAGCCCCTACACCCTAGTCCCCTAGCCCCTACACCCTAGTCCCCTAGCCCCTACTCCCTAGTCCCCTAGCCCCTACTCCCTAGTCCCCTAGCCCCTACACCCTAGTCCCCTAGCCCCTACACCCTAGTCCCCTAGCCCCTACACCCTAGTCCCCTAGCCCCTACACCCTAGTCCCCTAGCCCCTACTCCCTAGTCCCCTAGCCCCTACTCCCTAGTCCCCTAGCCCCTACCCCTCCCTAGTCCCCTAAGCCCCTACTCCCTAGTCCCCTAGCCCCTACACCCTAGTCCCCTAGCCCCTACACCCTAGTCCCCTAGCCCCTACACCCTAGTCCCCTAGCCCCTACTCCCTAGTCCCCTAGCCCCCTAGCCCCTACTCCCTAGTCCCTAGTCCCTAGTCCCTAGTCCCTACTCCCTAGTCCCTACTCCCTAGTCCCTACTCCCTAGTCCCTACTCCCTAGTCCCCTAGCCCCTACTCCCTAGTCCCCTAGCCCCTACTCCTAGTCCCCTAGCCCCTACTCCCTAGTCCCCTAGCCCCTACTCCCTAGTCCCCTAGCCCCTACACCCTACTCCCTACTCCCTAGTCCCTACTCCCTAGTCCCTACTCCCTAGTCCCTACTCCCTAGTCCCCTACTCCCTAGTCCCCTAGCCCCTACACCCTAGCCCCTACTCCCTACTCCCTAGCCCCTACTCCCTAGTCCCTACTCCCTAGTCCCTACTCCCTAGTCCCTACTCCCTACTCCCTACTCCCTAGCCCCTACCCCCTACTCCCTAGACCCCTAGCCCCTACTCCCTAGACCCCTAGCCCCTACTCCCTAGACCCCTAGCCCCTACACCCTAGCCCCTACTCCCTAGCCCCTACTCCCTAGTCCCCTAGCCCCTGCACCCTAGTCCCCTAGCCCCTACTCCCTAGACCCCTACTCCCTACTCCCTAGTCCCCTAGCCCCTACACCCTAGTCCCCTAGCCCCTACACCCTAGTCCCCTAGCCCCTACACCCTAGTCCCCTAGCCCCTACACCCTAGTCCCCTAGCCCCTACACCCTAGTCCCCTAGCCCCTACTCCCTAGTCCCCTAGCCCCTACTCCCTAGACCCCTAGCCCCTACTCCCTAGTCCCCTAGCCCTACTCCCTAGTCCCCTAGCCCCTACTCCCTAGTCCCCTAGCCCCTACTCCCTAGTCCCCTAGCCCCTACTCCCTAGTCCCCTAGCCCCTACTCCCTAGTCCCCTAGCCCCTACTCCCTAGTCCCCTAGCCCCTACTCCCTAGTCCCCTAGCCCCTACTCCCTAGTCCCCTAGCCCCTACTCCCTAGGCCCCTAGCCCCTACTCCCTAGGCCCCTACTCCCTAGTCCCCTAGCCCCTACTCCCTAGTCCCCTAGCCCCTACACCCTAGACCCCTAGCCCCTACTCCCTAGTCCCCTAGCCCCTACTCCCTAGGCCCCTACTCCCTAGTCCCCTAGCCCCTACTCCCTAGTCCCCTAGCCCCTACTCCCTAGTCCCCTAGCCCCTACTCCCTAGTCCCCTAGCCCCTACACCCTAGACCCCTAGCCCCTACTCCCTAGCCCCTAGCCCCTACACCCTAGACCCCTAGCCCATACTGTGATGCCTGACTGATCAGACTTAAGCCTAATTTATACCTTACCTACGTACGCAAGGCAATAACGCAATTACGTCAAGTTTAGAATTGCGAAATCTGTAGATGTCTGTGTATTTTACATACTAAAATATCTAAAATACCCAGGATCACCAATTTAGGTAGCTAATTGTATAAATCAGGCTTTACAGATCAGATAACCTAGAAACTATCAACACCAGTGAATTATGACAGAACTACTGCTTTTCACTCAGTAGAACTGATATAGATATAAGATCTTAATTTGAGCCAGTTTGCTACAGCAGGAAAATTATCCTGCAGCAACAGGAAATTTGAATTATTATGTGGATTATAATTAATTGACATTTTTGTAGGGGTTGATACATTTTTCTTAAGAGAAAATCAAGTCTGAAATTTCAGAGTGGAAATTAGAAATGTCAGAAGGCTTTTTAAACCTCAAATACAATACACGTTTTAAATGTCCTGCATTGCATGAAAGTTATCCTGCAACAGGTTGATCAAATTAAGATCCTACATCTGTATATTGTCCTGCTTCTGAGCAATAGCTCATGGTGAGACAGGTCTGCCAACCATAGAGGGAATATTGGCCACTCCCAGGAGTCTGATTGCTTGGTGACAGATTTCATCTCTGTAATGTACAGCAGACACACATACAGACATCATATGATGGCCACTGCCACCTCAATCAATCAATCAATCAATATGATCAATCAAATGTATTTATAAAGCCCTTTTTACATCAGCAGATGTCACAAAGTGCTATACAGAAACCCAGCCTAAAACCCCAACAGC
>CM072238.1:0-80000 GCA_036851935.1 Coregonus suidteri | reverse complement strand
CAGAGACTAGTAATGTTCCACAGCTGAACCAGAGACTAGTAATGTTCCACAGCTGCCATTCAGCCTGGACAACATCATCACAGCACACCATGACACAGAAACCATTCCGACACTAACCCTGGCTAGAACCCTGGCTAATTCCTTGACTAGTAGAAAAACAGGACAGTGAGACCAATACTTTATCTCCTGCTACGCAAAGAGGAAAGATCATTTTGCTATTGTTGCAACAACAAGTCAATGAAACGAAGGCATCAGAAAACAGCTAACTGATTGTTTTTTTTGTTTGAAGGGAAGACGAGAGGATCGTTTTCCTTGCCTAAAGGAGCTCGCAATGTTAATCTGAATGAAACGGAAGATTCTAGAAATGTACTTGGTGAGTCTTGATGGGTTTGCAGAGGTGGTAGACATCCTTGGAGTAGAGAAGACGGCTTTGCTGCTTCAGTGTGGATTTACTGTTTCCTGTTTCCTGCTTATTGACACCTGGCTCAAAGTTCTCCCATTCACTCTCATCATTCAGTGTCTTTACTATCAATGTAATTATGAGACATGCTATATACAATACTGGACACCTACCCAGTTTCAAATGTAGGCCTGTACTACATGAAGTCTTGAAGAAGTCCTTCAGTAAAACTAGTTGAGTTTTAAATGGTAGTGGAACAGCCATGCTTCAATAGAGCTCTCTCTCTGTAGATGTGTCTAAATGTTTTGATGTGTCTAAATGATTCTAAATGTTTTGATGTGTCTAAATGATTCTATATGTCTAGATGTGTCTAAATGATTATAATGTAGGTGTCTAGATGTGTCTAAATTATTCTAGATTTGTCTAGATGTGTCTATATGTGTCTAAAAGATTATAGGTGTCTAGATGTGTCTAAATTATTCTAGATGTGTCTAGATGTCTAGTTGTGTCTAGATGATTCTAGATGTGTCTGGATGATTTTAGATGTGTCTAGATGTGTCTAAATGATTCTAGATGTCTAGATGATTCTAGGTATCTATATGTGTCTAGATGATTCTAGATGATTCTCCAAGCTGCCAGCTTCAGTAGAGCAAAGCCAGAGCATCAGGCTTACCTCTGTTGTTCTGCTCTCTAACTGCTGCCTCTTCCCCTTCTCTTTCCCAAACCTCCTCCTCTCCTCCTCCTCTCTTTCCCAAACCTCCTCCTCTCCTCCTCCTCTCTTTCCCAAACCTCTTCCTCTCCTCCTCCTCTCTTTCCCAAACCTCCTCCTCTCCTCCTCCTCTCTTTCCCAAACCTCCTCCTCTCTTCCCCTTCTCTTTCCCAAACCTCCTCCCTCTCCTCCTCCTCCTCTCTTTCCCAAACCTCCTCCTCTCCTCCTCCTCTCTTTCCCAAACCACCTCCTCTCCTCCTCCTCCTCTCTTTCCCAAACCTCCTCCTCTCCTCCTCCTCTCTTTCCCAAACCTCCTCCTCCTCTCCTCCTCCTCTCTTTCCCAAACCTCCTCCTCTCCTCCTCCTCTCTTTCCCAAACCTCCTCCTCTCCTCCTCCTCTCTTTCCCAAACCTCCTCCTCTCCTCCTCCTCTCTTTCCCAAACCTCCTCCTCTCCTCCTCCTCTCTTTCCCAAACCTCCTCCTCTCCTCCTCCTCTCTTTCCCAAACCTCCTCCTCTCCTCCTCCTCTCTTTCCCAAACCACCTCCTCTCCTCTTCTTCCCCTCTGCTGACTGTCTCACACTGTACAAAGGTTTCCTTAAGATGTTTCTGATCCCTCCCGGGGCTAGACATGTGATCATTCAGGAGCATGAGGCTTCTCCTCAGATGCTTGGTAAGTCAGCATCTCCTCCTTCACTATCTCAAGCCTGGTTAGGGTTATGGTTAGGGTGAGGCTTCTCCTCAAATGCTTGGTTAGTCAGCATCTCCTCCTTCACTATCCCAAGCCTGGTGAAATGCATGACAATATGCAGTATTGTTGAAATGAGATTTTAACAAGCACAGTTAATATTACAGATTCTAATTAATGGAGCATTAATGGAGCATGCTACAGAACATGTGGTTCTACATTCCTCAATCTAGACTCACTTTCCTTCCAAGAGAACTGTAGGACCATATAATAGCCATAAAAGGAATCTCTCCCTCTCACTAAACCCCTGTATTTATAGTTACTGCTGGTTAAATGGTTAATATACATTGAGTGTACAAAACATTAGGAACACTAACTTTGTAGCAAGTAGGGTCTGCATGTGTAGGCGCATATTGCGTCATGATTGCAAGGTGTCCCGCCCAGATATCGGGACAGTTGAAAAGATATAGGGACTGTCGCTCCTGCTGACTCCATGGTAAGGTGTGTGATTCTGTCATGACTGTCTGTGAGATGCGGTAAACGAAGTCAGGCGCAGGACACAGAACTCTCAGATACGTACTTTTAATACGAAAAGGATCCACGCAGGGAGGAAATAACCCGCTCAACAAAATAGACAACCGTGAAGGGGAAAACAATCACACACAAAGTACAGATGAGAGACAGGGGTAATTATAAGGGAAACAATTAACATAATGACGAACAGGTGTAAACAATACAGACAAAACTAAACAAACACCGATAACATCGAACGGCAGTAGCTAGTACTCCGGGGACGACGAACGCCGAAGCCTGCCCGAGCAAGGAGGAGGAGCAGCCTCGGCAGAATCTGTGACAGTACCCCCCCCTTGACCCGTGCGCCGACCCCGGCCTCGGGGTTGGCCAGGAGGACGCGGAGCAGGGCGAGTTGGGTGACTCCGGTGGAACTCTGTCAACAGGGAGGGATCTAGGATGTCCTCCTAGGGACCCAGCACCGTTCCTCCGGACCGTACCCCTCCCACTCCATGAGATACTGCAGACCCCCCATCTGACGCCTCGAATCCACGATGGAACAGACTGAGTACGCCGGAGCCCCTTCGATGTCTAGTGGGGGCGGAGGGGCCTCTCGTACCTCATTCTCCTGGAGTGGACCAGCTACCACCGGCCTGAGGAGAGACACATGGAACGAGGGGTTAATGCGATAATTAACAGGCAGCTGTAACCTATAACATACCTCGTTCAATCTCCTCAGGACTTTAAATGGCCCCACAAACCGCCGGCCCAGCTTCCGGCAGGGCAGGTGAAGGGGCAGGTTTCTGGTCGAGAGCCAGACCCGATCTCCCGGTGCATAAACCAGACCCTCACTGCGGTGGCGATCGGCGCTCGCCTTTTGCCGTCTGATGGCCCGCTGCAGATGGACGTGCGCAGCGTTCCATGTCTCCTCCGAGCGCCGAAACCATTCATCCACCGCAGGAGCCTCGATCTGGCTCTGATGCCAGGGTGCCATAACCGGCTGATAGCCCAACACACACACTGGAAAGGAGTGAGATTAGTGGAGGAGTGGCGGAGTGAGTTTTGGGCTATCTCTGCCCAGGGAATATACCCCGACCACTCCCCCTGCCGGTCCTGGCAGTAGGACCTCAGAAACCTACCCACATCTTGGTTTACTCTCTCCACCTGCCCATTACTCTCAGGGTGAAAACCTGAGGTAAGGCTAATCGAGACCCCCAAACGTTCCATAAACGCCCTCCAGACTCTAGAGGTGAACTGGGGACCCCGATCAGACACTATATCCTCAGGCACCCCGTAGTTCCGGAAAACGTGAGTAAACAGGGCTTCGGCCGTTTGTAGGGCTGTAGGAAGACCTGGCATAGGGATGAGACGGCAGGCCTTAGAAAACCGATCCACAACGACCAAGATCGTGGTATTCCCCTGGGAGGGGGGAAGGTCCGTGACAAAATCCACCAACAGGTGAGACCACGGCCGTTGTGGAACGGGGAGAGGTTGTAACTTCCCCCTGGGCAGGTGTCTAGGCGCCTTACACTGGGCGCACACCGAGCAGGAAGAAATGTAAACTCTCACGTCCTTAGCTAAGGTGGGCCACCAGTACTTCCCGCTAAGACAGTGCACCGTCCGACCAATACCAGGATGACCAGAGGAGGGGTGACGTGTGAGCCCAATAAATCAGTCGGTCACGGACTCCGGTAGTATGGGAGTGGGCTCAATGGACCTCTCCTCTGTGTCATATCGTCGGGACAGGGTGTCTGCCTTAACGTTCTGTGACCCGGGGATATACGTGATCTTAAAGACAAACCGGGCCAGAAACATGAACCACCTAGCCTCACGAGGGTTCAGTCTCTTCGCTGCCCTGATGTACTCCAGGTTACGATGGTCAGTCAGAATGAGAAAAGGGTGGTTAGCCCCCTCAAGCCAATGTCTCCACACCTTCAGGGCCTGGACTACAGCTGGCAGCTCCCTGTCCCCCACGTCATAATTGCGCTCTGCCGGACTGAGCTTCTTAGAATAAAAAGCACAGGGGCGGAGTTTTGGAGGCGTGCCCGAGCGCTGAGACAGTATAGCACCGATTTACCGCCTCGGACGCATCCACCTCGACTTGGAACGCCAAAGAGGGATCCGGATGTGCCAGCACCGGAGCTGAGGTGAACAGGTCCTTCAAATGTCTAAACGCCCTGTCCGCCTCAGCCGACCACTGCAAACGCACCGGGCCCCCCTTTAGCAGGGAGGTAATGGGAGCCGCTACCTGTCCAAAACCCCGGATAAACCTCCGGTAGTAATTGGCAAAACCCAAAAACCGCTGCACCTCCTTTACTGTAGTTGGAGTCTGCCAATTACGCACGGCTGAAACGCGGTCAATCTCCATCTCCACCCCTGACGCAGACAACCGGTGTCCCAGGAAGGAGATGGACTCCTGGAAAAACAGACATTTCTCTGCCTTCACATACAGATCATGCTCCAACAGTCTACCCAGCACCCGACATACCAGGGACACATGCTCGGTACGTGTAGCGGAGTATATCAGAATGTCATCAATATACACCACTACCCCCCTGTCCATGCAAATCCCGGGAAATCTCGTCTACAAATGATTGGAAGACTGAAGGAGCATTCATTAGACCGTATGGCATGACGAGGTACTCATAGTGACCCGAGGTGGTACTGAAGGCTGTTTTCCACTCATCTCCCTCCCGAATGCGCACCAGGTTGTAAGCGCTCCTGAGATCCAATTTTGTGAAGAAGCGCGCCCCGTGTAATGACTCCGTCATACTAGCAATCAGAGGGAGAGGATAGCTGTATTTAATAGTGATCTGATTGAGACCACGGTAATCAATTTACGTGCGTAAACCCCCATCCTTCTTCTTCACAAAAAAGAAACTTGAGGACGCAGGAGAAGTGGAAGGCCGTATGTATCCCTGTCTCAAGGATTCGGCGACGCATGTCTCCATAGCAGCCGTCTCCTCCTGAGACAGAGGATACACATGGCTGCGAGGGAGCGCCGCGCCAACCTGGAGGTCTATCGCACAATCCCCCTGTCGATGAGGTGGTAATTGAGTCGCCTTCTTCTTACAGAAGGCGCTTGCCAAATCGGCATACTCAGGAGGAATGTGCATTGTGGGCATTTGGTTCGGACTCTCCACCGTCGTTGCCCCTACGGAAACACCTACACACCGCCCCACACACTGATCAGACCATCCCTTGAGAGCCCTCTGTTGCCATGAAATGTTGGGGTCATGAGATATTAACCAGGGAAGTCCCAACACCACTGGAAACGCAGGAGGGTCAATTAAATACAACTGTATAGTCTCCTCATGACCCTTCTGCGTTTTCATCTTCAGTGGCGCTGTGACCTCCCTAATCAATCCCGACCCCAAAGGCCGGCTATCTAGGGCATGGATAGGGAAGGGCACATCGACTGGTAATATAGGGATCCCTAACTTATATGAGAAATGGCGATCGATAAAATTCCCAGCTGCGCCTGAATCGACTAGCGCCTTATGCTGGGAGTAAGAAGAAACTTATAGAAACATCACTTGGATACACATATGAACAGCAGAGAGCTCTGGGTGAGTTGGGACCTTACTCACCGGGAATGACTCATCAGTGCGCTGCCTGCTGCCTCGAATCCGAGGAGACCCTCCCCAGCACCGAACCGCCGTGTGTCCTCGGCGGCCACGGTTGGTGCAGGGGACAGCCTCCTTCCTGGCCTCCCTACTACCAGCACCCCCGAGCTCCATAGGGCTCGGCTCGGAGGTGCTGGGGGATGGAATGGACGGCCCCAGCGCTGGACGTCCACGGGTAGCCAACAGGGTATCCAAGCGAATCGACATGTCCACCAGCTGATCGAAGCTTAGGTTGGTGTCCCTGCAGGCCAGCTCTCGACGAACGTCCTCCCTCAGGCTGCATCTGTAGTGGTCGATGAGGGCCCTCTCATTCCATCCCGAATTGGCAGCCAGAGTCCGGAAGTCCAGTGCGAATTCCTGCGCGCTCCTCCTCCCCTGTCTGAGGTGGAATAGACGCTCACCCGCCGCCTTCCCCTCCGGGGATGATCGAACACTTCCCTGAAGCGGCGGGTGAACTCCGCATAGTTCACAGTAGCGGCGTCTATCCCTCCCCACTCGGCGTTGGCCCACTCCAGTGCCTTGCCGGACAGACAGGAGATGAGGGCGGACACGCTCTCGTATCCCGAGGGTGCCGGGTGAATGGTTGCCAGGTAAAGTTCCACCTGGAGCAGGAAACCCTGACACCCGGCTGCGGTGCCATCATAAGCCCTCGGGAATGAGAGCCGAATCCCACTGGACTCCGGATGTGAGACGATAGGAGTAGCCGCTGGTGGTGGTATCGTTGGAGGAGGTGTGGGCAAACCTCCTCTCTCCCATCGTCCCAAAGTGTTCATAACGTTATCCATAGCGGCACCAAGATTTTAGAGCATCGCTGCTGTTGTAGGACGTGCTCCTCGAGTGATCCAGTCGGTGCCGTCGCTCCTGCTGACTCCATGGTAAGGTGTGTGGTTCTGTCACGACTGTCTGTGAGATGCGGTAAGCAAAGTCAGGCGCAGGACACAGAACTCTCGGATACGTACTTTTAATACGAAAAGGATCCAAAAGGACACAGAAAATAACTCCACGCAGGGAGGAAATAACCCGCTCAACAAAATAGACAACCGTGAAGGGGAAAACAATCACACACAAAGTACAGATGAGAGACAGGGGTAATTATAAGGGAAACAATTAACATAATGACGAACAGGTGTAAACAATACAGACAAAACTAAACAAACACCGATAACATCGAACGGCAGTAGCTAGTACTCCGGGGACGACGAACGCCGAAGCCTGCCCGAGCAAGGAGGAGGAGCAGCCTCGGCAGAATCCGTGACAGGGACACCTTGCAATCATGACGCAATATGCGCCTACACATGCAGACCGTGCGGTTGTCATATTGGCAGGTTTGCTAGCAACAAACTATTTAGCTAGCTTCTAGCCTAGTGTGCGATATGCAATGCGAGCTCCCCGTAATGAACAGTGTCGACGAGTGTCCTGACGAGAAGGCACTATGCCAGGCTAAATTGCTAACCCTAACCCTAACCCAGGCTAAATTGTTATGGATGTATCAAAATGAATGCCAATAGAAAACAGCTTAAACAAACGCAAGTGCAGCTAGTTTGCTGTTATTCTGGCTGCAGAGGTCGTGACTGTGTTACTCGTAGCTAGTTGGCTAGCTAGATAGCAAGCAGTGGTAAGAACGATGCCAGCGAGCATCGACACGGAACATATAGAACGAACACCTGGGTCGCGTCCTTAAATATAGAACTAATGGAACGAACGCCTGGGTTGCGTCCTTAAATATAGAACTAATGGAACGAACGACTGGGTCGCGTCCTTAAATATAGAACTAATGGAACGAACGACTGGGTCGCGTCCTTAATTATAGAACTAATGGAACGAACGACTGGGTCGCGTCCTTAAATATAGAACTAATGGAATGAACGACTGGGTCGCGTCCTTAATTATAGAACTAATGGAATGAACGACTGGGTCGCGTCCTTAATTATAGAACTAATGGAATGAACGACTGGGTCGCGTCCTTAAATATAGAACTAATGGAACGAACGACTGGGTCGTGTCCTTAAATATAGAACTAATGGAACTAACGACTGGGTCGCGTCCTTAAATATAGAACTAATGGAACGATGTGTCTTAAATATAGAACTAATGGAGCGATGTGTCTTAAATATAGAACTAATGGAATGAACGACTGGGTCACGTCCTTAATTATATAACTAATGGAACGATGTGTCTTAAATATAGAACTAATGGAACGAACGACTGGGTCGCGTCCTTAAATATAGAACTAATGGAACGAACGACTGGGTCGCGTCCTAAAAATAGAACTAATGGAACGAACACCTGGGTCGTGTCCTTAAATATAGAACTAATGGAACGATGTGTCTTAAATATAGAACTAATGGAATGAACGACTGGGTCGCGTCCTTAATTATAGAACTAATGGAACGAACGACTGGGTCGCGTCCTTAAATATAGAACTAATGGAACGAACGACTGGGTCGCGTCCTTAAATATAGAACTAATGGAACGAACGACTGGGTCGTGTCCTTAAATATAGAACTAATGGAATGAACGACTGGGTCGTGTCCTTAAATATAGAACTAATGGAACGAACGACTGGGTCGTGTCCTTAAATATAGAACTAATGGAATGAACGACTGGGTCGCGTCCTTAAATATAGAACTAATGGAACGAACGACTGGGTCGTGTCCTTAAATATAGAACTAATGGAACGAACGACTGGGTCGCGTCCTTAAATATAGAACTAATGGAACGATGTGTCTTAAATATAGAACTAATGGAGCGATGTGTCTTAAATATAGAACTAATGGAATGAACGACTGGGGTCGCGTCCTTAATTATATAGAACTAATGGAACGATGTGTCTTAAATATAGAACTAATGGAACGAACGACTGGGTCGCGTCCTTAAATATAGAACTAATGGAACGAACGACTGGGTCGCGTCCTAAAAATAGAACTAATGGAACGAACACCTGGGTCGTGTCCTTAAATATAGAACTAATGGAACGATGTGTCTTAAATATAGAACTAATGGAGCGATGTGTCTTAAATATAGAACTAATGGAATGAACGACTGGGTCACGTCCTTAAATATAGAACTAATGGAACGAACGACTGGGTCGCGTCCTTAAATATAGAACTAATGGAACGAACGACTGGGTCGCGTCCTTAAATATAGAACTAATGGAACGAACGACTGGGTCGTGTCCTTAAATATAGAACTAATGGAACGAACGACTGGGTCGTGTCCTTAAATATAGAACTAATGGAACGAACGACTGGGTCGTGTCCTTAAATATAGAACTAATGGAACGAACGACTGGGTCGTGTCCTTAAATATAGAACTAATGGAATGAACGACTGGGTCGCGTCCTTAAATATAGAACTAATGGAACGAACACCTGGGTCGCGTCCTTAAATATAGAACTAATGGAACGAACACCTGGGTCGCGTCCTTAAATATAGAACTAATGGAACGAACGACTGGGTCGTGTCCTTAAATATAGAACTAATGGAACGAACGACTGGGTCGCGTCCTTAAATATAGAACTAATGGAACGAACGACTGGGTCGCGTCCTTAAATATAGAACTAATGGAACGAACACCTGGGTCGTGTCCTTAAATATAGAACTAATGGAACGATGTGTCTTAAATATAGAACTAATGGAGCGATGTGTCTTAAATATAGAACTAATGGAACGAACGACTGGGTCGTGTCCTTAATTATATAACTAATGGAACGATGTGTCTTAAATATAGAACTAATGGAACGAACGACTGGGTCGTGTCCTTAAATATAGAACTAATGGAACGAACACCTGGGTCGTGTCCTTAAATATAGAACTAATGGAACGATGTGTCTTAAATATAGAACTAATGGAGCGATGTGTCTTAAATATAGAACTAATGGAACGAACGACTGGGTCGCGTCCTTAAATATAGAACTAATGGAACGATGTGTCTTAAATATAGAACTAATGGAACGAACGACTGGGTCGTGTCCTTAAATATAGAACTAATGGAACGAACGACTGGGTCGTCCTTAATTATAGAACTAATGGAACGAACGACTGGGTCGTGTCCCTAAATATAGAACTAATGGAATGAACGACTGGGTCGTGTCCTTAAATATAGAACTAATGGAATGAACGACTGGGTCGTGTCCTTAATTATAGAACTAATGGAACGATGTCTCTTAAATATAGAACTAATGGAATGAACGACTGGGTCGCGTCCTTAAATATAGAACTAATGGAATGAACGACTGGGTCGCGTCCTTAAATATAGAACTAATGGAACGAACGACTGGGTCGTGTCCTTAAATATAGAACTAATGGAATGAACGACTGGGTCGCGTCCTTAAATATAGAACTAATGGAGCGAACGACTGGGTCGCGTCCTTAATTATAAAACTAATGGAGCGAACGACTGGGTCGTGTCCTTAAATATAGAACTAATGGAACGAACGACTGGGTCGCGTCCTTAAATATAGAACTAATGGAATGAACGACTGGGTCGCGTCCTTAATTATAGAACTAATGGAACGAACACCTGGGTCGTGTCCTTAAATAGAACTAATGGAACGATTTGTCTTAAATATAGAACTAATGGAATGAACGACTGGGTCGCGTCCTTAAATATAGAACTAATGGAATGAACGACTGGGTCGCGTCCTTAATTATAGAACTAATGGAACGAACGACTGGGTCGCGTCCTTAAATTTAGAACTAATGGAACGAACGACTGGGTCGCGTCCTTAATTATAGAACTAATGGAACGAACGACTGGGTCGCGTCCTTAAATATAGAACTAATGGAACGAACGACTGGGTCGCGTCCTTAAATATAGAACTAATGGAACGATGTGTCTTAAATATAGAACTAATGGAACGAACGACTGGGTCGCGTCCTTAAATATAGAACTAATGGAATGAACGACTGGGTCGCGTCCTTAAATATAGAACTAATGGAATGAACGACTGGGTCGCGTCCTAAAAATAGAACTAATGGAATGAACGACTGGGTCGCGTCCTAAAAAATAGACTAATGGAGCGAACGACTGGGTCGCGTCCTTAATATAGAACGAACGGAATGAACGACTGGGTCGCGTCCTTAATTATGAAACTAATGGAATGAACGACTGGGTGGCGTCCATAAATATTAAACTAATGGAATGAACGACTGGGTGGCGTCCTTAAATATAGAACTAATGGAATGAACGACTGGGTCGCGTCCTTAATATAGAACTAATGGAACGAACGACTGGGTCGCGTCCTTAAATATAGAACTAATGGAACGAACGACTGGGTCGCGTCCTTAAATATAGAACTAATGGAACGAACGACTGGGTCGCGTCCTTAAATATAGAACTAATGGAATGAACGACTGGGTCGCGTCCTTAAATATAGAACTAATGGAACGAACACCTGGGTCGCGTCCTTAAATTATAGAACTAATGGAACGAACGACTGGGTCCGCGTCCTTAAAATATAGAACTAATGGAACGAACGACTGGGTCGCGTCCTTAAATATAGAACTAATGGAACGAACGACTGGGTCGCGTCCTTAAATATAGAACTAATGGAATGAACGACTGGGTCGCGTCCTGAAATATAGAACTAATGGAACGAACGACTGGGTCGCGTCCTTAATTATAGAACTAATGGAACGAACGACTGGGTCGCGTCCTTAAATATAGAACTAATGGAATGAACGACTGGGTCGCGTCCTTAATTATAGAACTAATGGAATGAACGACTGGGTCGCGTCCTTAATTATAGAACTAATGGAACGACTGGGTCACGTCCTTAAATATAGAACTAATGGAATGAACGACTGGGTCGCGTCCTTAAATATAGAACTAATGGAACGATGTGTCTTAAATATAGAACTAATGGAGCGATGTGTCTTAAATATATAGAACTAATGGAATGAACGACTGGGTCGCGTCCTTAATTATATAACTAATGGAACGATGTGTCTTAAACATAGAACTAATGGAACGAACGACTGGGTCGCGTCCTTAAATATAGAACTAATGGAACGAACGACTGGGTCGCGTCCTAAAAATAGATCTAATGGAACGAACACCTGGGTCGTGTCCTTAAATATAGAACTAATGGAACGATGTGTCTTAAATATAGAACTAATGGAGCGATGTGTCCTTAAATATAGAACTAATGGAACGAACGACTGGGTCGTGTCCCTAAAATATAGAACTAATGGAACGATGTGTCTTTAAATATAGAACTAATGGAACGAACGACTGGGTCGTGTCCTTAAATATAGAACTAATGGAATGAACGACTGGGTCGCGTCCTTAAATATAGAACTAATGGAATGAACGACTGGGTCGCGTCCTTAAATATAGAACTAATGGAACGAACGACTGGGTCGCGTCCTTAAATATAGAACTAATGGAACGAACGACTGGGTCGCGTCCTTAAATATAGAACTAATGGAATGAACGACTGGGTCGCGTCCTTAAATATAGAACTAATGGAATGAACGACTGGGTCGCGTCCTAAAAATATAGAACTAATGGAACGAACGACTGGGTCGCGTCCTTAAATATAGAACTAATGGAACGAACGACTGGGTCGCGTCCTTAAATATAGAACTAATGGAACGAACGACTGGGTCGCGTCCTTAAATATAGAACTAATGGAATGAACGACTGGGTCGCGTCCTTAAATATAGAACTAATGGAATGAACGACTGGGTCGCGTCCTTAAATATAGAACTAATGGAACGATGTGTCTTAAATATAGAACTAATGGAGCGATGTGTCTTAAATATAGAACTAATGGAATGAACGACTGGGTCGCGTCCTTAATTATATAACTAATGGAACGAACAACTGGGTCGCGTCCTAAAAATAGAACTAATGGAACGAACACCTGGGTCGTGTCCTTAAATATAGAACTAATGGAACGATGTGTCTTAAATATAGAACTAATGGAGCGATGTGTCTTAAATATAGAACTAATGGAACGAACGACTGGGTCGTGTCCTTAATTATATAACTAATGGAACGATGTGTCTTAAATATAGAACTAATGGAACGAACGACTGGGTCGTGTCCTTAAATATAGAACTAATGGAATGAACGACTGGGTCGCGTCCTTAAATATAGAACTAATGGAATGAACGACTGGGTCGCGTCCTTAAATATAGAACTAATGGAACGAACGACTGGGTCGCGTCCTTAAATATAGAACTAATGGAACGAACGACTGGGTCGCGTCCTTAAATATAGAACTAATGGAATGAACGACTGGGTCGCGTCCTTAAATATAGAACTAATGGAATGAACGACTGGGTCGCGTCCTTAAATATAGAACTAATGGAACGAACGACTGGGTCGCGTCCTTAAATATAGAACTAATGGAACGAACGACTGGGTCGCGTCCTTAAAATATAGAACTAATGGAACGAACGACTGGGTCGCGTCCTTAAATATAGAACTAATGGAACGAACGACTGGGTCACGTCCTAAAAATAGAACTAATGGAACGAACACCTGGGTCGCGTCCTTAAATATAGAACTAATGGAACGAACGACTGGGTCGCGTCCTTAAATATAGAACTAATGGAACGAACACCTGGGTCGTGTCCTTAAATATAGAACTAATGGAACGATGTGTCTTAATATAGAACTAATGGAGCGATGTCCTTAAAATATAGAACTAATGGAACGAACGACTGGGTCGTGTCCTTAATTATATAACTAATGGAACGATGTGTCTTAAATATAGAACTAATGGAACGAACGACTGGGTCGTGTCCTTAAATATAGAACTAATGGAACGAACACCTGGGTCGCGTCCTTAAATATAGAACTAATGGAACGAACACCTGGGTCGTGTCCTTAAATATAGAACTAATGGAACGATGTGTCTTAAATATAGAACTAATGGAGCGATGTGTCTTAATTATAGAACTAATGGAATGAATGACTGGGTCGCGTCCTAAAAATAGAACTAATGGAATGAACGACTGGGTCGTGTCCTTAAATATAGAACTAATGGAACGAACGACTGGGTCGCGTCCTAAAAATAGAACTAATGGAACGATGTGTCTTAAATATAGAACTAATGGAACAAACGACTGGGTCGCGTCCTTAATTATAGAACTAATGGAATGAACGACTGGGTCGCGTCCTTAAATATAGAACTAATGGAACGAACGACTGGGTCGCGTCTTTAAATTATAGAACTAATGGAATGAACGACTGGGTCGCGTCCTTAAATATAGAACTAATGGAGCGAACGACTGGGTCGCGTCCTTAATTATAGAACTAATGGAATGAACGACTGGGTCGCGTCCTTAATTATAGAACTAATGGAATGAACGACTGGGTCGCGTCCTTAAATATAGAACTAATGGAACGAACGACTGGGTCGCGTCCTTAAATATAGAACTAATGGAATGAACGACTGGGTCGCGTCCTTAATTATAGAACTAATGGAACGAACGACTGGGTCGCGTCCTTAAATATAGAACTAATGGAATGAACGACTGGGTCGCGTCCTTAATTATAGAACTAATGGAACGAACGACTGGGTCGTGTCCTTAATTATAGAACTAATGGAATGAACGACTGGGTCGTGTCTTAAATATAGAACTAATGGAACGAACGACTGGGTCGCGTCCTTAAAAATAGAACTAATGGAACGATGTGTCTTAAATATAGAACTAATGGAACGAACGACTGGGTCGCGTCCTTAAATATAGAACTAATGGAGCGAACGACTGGGTCGTGTCCTTAATTATAGAACTAATGGAACGAACGACTGGGTCGTGTCCTTAATTATAGAACTAATGGAGCGATGTGTCTTAAATATAGAACTAATGGAACGATGTGTCTTAAATATAGAACTAATGGAACAAACAACTCTAGCATCCAAAAGATGAGAAAGTATGCATTTATAAAAAATGTAATATCAATGAAATGTCTTTATTTTAATGTCTGCTTTAGTATTGTTTTCTTTGGTAACTGTGGTATAAGTGGGATAAACGCCTCCATTCTGTACATTACCTCATTCTGGCCCTGTGTAGCTCAATTGGTAAAGCATGGCGCTTGCAACGCCAGGGTTGTGGGTTCGATTCCCACGGGGGGCCAGTATGAAAATGTATGCACTCACTAACTGTAAGTTGCTCTGGATAAGAGCGTCTGCTAAATGACTAAAATGTAAAAATGTTATAGCATTCAACCCACATGATGCATAGTGCATTTAATGTTTTAAAAAATTATCGAAATCGAAAACCGTGATTATTTTTTAAATAATAGAACCGAAACCGAACCGACCACAAAAAGCACTAATCGCTCAGCACTACCAGGCGCACCAGTTTGAGTGTGTCAAGAACTGCAACGCTGCTGGGTTTTTCACACTCAACAGTTTCCTGTGTGTATCAAGAATGGTCCACAACCCAAAGGACATCCAGCCAACTTGACACAACTGTGGGAAGTATTGGAGTCAACATGGGTCAGCATCCCTGTGGAACAATTTCGACCCCTTGTAGAGTCCATGCCCCGATGAATTGAGGTTGTTCTGACGACAAAAGGGGGTGCAACCCAATATTAGGAAAGTGTTCCTAATGTTTTGTACACTCAGTGTAACCCTAATTCCCAGTGTCTCCTAACAAAACTGTTTATTCCAGCGATCAAGAACCAGGTGACAGGCCAATATATCCTGAACGGCAGAGGAGAAGAGGCTCGCTCCCGGAGCTTCATAGACCTGGGAGTGGAGTGGGATTACATTATAGAACATGACGAAGAGACACTATACACTGACGGACCCTTACACGACGCCGTGGTCGTCCTGGTAACTATCACACACACGCACGCCGTGGTTGTTCTAGTAAAGATTATTTTAGCCTCATTCCTAATTTGTCAAAATGGTGTTACCAAGCAACATGTTTAATTTGTTTGGTAGTGATGTGCTTTCGGGTACCGTAGCACCTTCATACAGTATCTGTAAGGTCCCTCAGTCTAGCAGTGACTTTCAAACACAGATTCAACCACAAAGACCAGGGAGGTTTTCCAATGCCTCGCAAAGAAAGGCTCCTATTGGTAGCTGGGTAAACAAAAAAGCAGACATTGAATGTCCCTTTGAGCATGGTGAAGTTATTAATTACACTTTGGATGTTGTATCAATACAGCCAGTCACTACAAAGATACAAGCATCCTTCCTAACTCAGTTGTCGGAGAGGAAGGAAACTACTCAGGGATTTCACCATGAGGCCAATGGTGACTTTAAAACAGTTACAGAGTTTAATGGCTGTGATAGGAGAAAACTGAGGATGGATCAACAACATTGTAGTTACTCCACAATACTAACCTAAATGACAGTGAAAAGAAGGAAGCCTGTACAGAATAAAATATTCCAGAACATGCATCCTGTTTGCAATAAGGCACTAAAGTAAAACTGCAAAACAATGTAGTAAAGAAATTACATTTGGCAAGAAATTAACTTTTATGTCCTGAATACAAAGTGTTATGTTTGGGCAAATCCAATACAACACATTACTGAGTACCACAATTACTATTTTCAAACATGGTGGTGGTTGCATCATGTTATGGGTATGCTTGTCATCGGCAAAGACTAGGTAGTTTTTTTACTATGAAAAGAAACAGAATAGAGCTAAGCACAGGCAAAATCCTAGAGGAAAACCTGGTTCAGTCTGCTTTCCACAGACACTGGGAGACAAATTCACCTTTCAGCAGGACAATAACCTAAAACACAAGACCAAATCTACACGAGTTGCTTACCAAGACGACATTGAATGTTCCTGAGTGGCCTAGTTACAGTTTGGACTTAAATCGGCTTGAACATCTTTGGCAAGACTTGAAAATGGCTGTCTAGCAATGATCAACAACCAACATGACAGAGCATGAATAATTTTTTTAAAGAATAATGTGCAAATATTCTAAAATCCAGGTGTGCAAAGCTCTTAGAGACTTACCCAGAAAGCTGCAATCGCTGCAAAAGGGGATTCTAGGGGTGTGAATACTTAATGTAAATTTGATATTTCTGTATTTCATTTTCAATAAATGTGCAAGATTTATAAAAACATGTTTTCACTATGTCATTATGGGGTATTGTGTGTAGATGGGTGAGAAAATCCATTTTGAACTCAGGCTGTAACACAACAAAATGTGGAATAAGTCAAGGGGTCATCAGTCATCCCGAGTGCCACTAGAGATCCTGGTTCGAATCCAGACTCTGTCGTAGCCGGCCGTGACCGGGAGACCCATGGGGCGGCGCACAATTGGCCCAGGGTAGGGTAGGGGAGGGGATGGCCGGCAGGGATGTTGGTAGATCATGGCGTTTGCAACGCCAGGGTTGTGGGTTCGATTCCCACGGGGGGCCAGTATGAAAAAAAAATATAATGTATGCACTCACTAACTGTAAGTCGCTCTGGATAAGAGCATCTGCTAAATGACTAAAATGTACTGTAAAAATGTATGAATACTTTCTGAAGGCACTGTATATAAATCCTGTAATTGGTGACATGTTTTATTTCAAACCTAGACTTTCAAATAGCTTTTTTCCCCAACATGGGGACAATTGGGGGACCGACTCCCTAAGAAAAAATTTACTAAACAAAATGGTACATTGCAGGTTTTTTGGGCCTTCTTACCTTTCTAACAGTACTAAGCATGTGTTTGGTAGTATCCAATATAATGCGTTGGTTAGAAAATGTACTTCATGAGGGTAGTATTCAATATAATGCGTTGGTTAGAAAATGTACTTCATGAGGGTAGTATTCAATATAATGCGTTGGTTAGAAAATGTACTTCATGAGGGTAGTATTCAATATAATGCGTTGGTTAGAAAATGTACTTCATGAGGGTAGTATTCAATATAATGCGGTTGGTTAGAAAATGTACTTCATGAGGGTAGTATTCAATATAATGCGTTGGTTAGAAAATGTACTTCATGAGGGTAGTATTCAATATAATGCGTTGGTTAGAAAATGTACTTCATGAGGGTAGTATTCAATATAATGCGTTGGTTAGAAAATGTACTTCATGAGGGTAGTATTCAATATAATGCGTTGGTTAGGAAATGTACTTCATGAGGGTAGTATCCAATATAATGCGTTGGTTAGAAAATGTACTTCCATGTTGGTTAGGTACTTCATGAGGGTAGTATCCAATATAATGCGTTGGTTAGAAAATGTACTTCATGAGGGTAGTATTCAATATAATGCGTTGGTTAGAAAATGTACTTCATGAGGGTAGTATTCAATATAATGCGTTGGTTAGAAAATGTACTTCATGAGGGTAGTATTCAATATAATGCGTTGGTTAGAAAATGTACTTCATGAGGGTAGTATTACAATATAATGCGTTGGTTAGAAAATGTACTTCATGAGGGTAGTATCCAATATAATGCGGTTTTAAGGTCTGTTAGAAAAATGTACTTCATGAGTGTTGTCTCAGAGGTTAAGAGGACATGTTGTCTCACAGCGTGGTAGAGAGGAATGTTGACTTCATGAGCCTGTTAGTATTCACATGCGTTGGTTAGTTGACAGCGTGTTCAGAGACATGTAGTATCAGCCTGTTAGAGGATAATGTCTCAGAGCGTTTAGAGAGGACATGTACTTCATGAGTGTTAGTATTCAATATAATGCGTTGGTTAGAGAGGATGTACTCTTATAGCCAGTTAGAGAGGACATGTTGTCTTATAGCCAGTTAGAGAGGACATGTTGTCTCACAGCGTGTTAGAGAGGACATGTTGTCTCATAGCCTGTTAGAGAGGACATGTTGTCTTATAGCCAGTTAGAGAGGACATGTTGTCTTATAGCCAGTTAGAGAGGACGTTGTCTCACAGCCAGTGTTAGAGAGGACATGTTGTCTTACAGCCAGTAGAGAGGACATGTTGTCTTATAGCCAGTTAGAGAGGACATGTTGTCTTATAGCCAGTTAGAGAGGACATGTTGTCTTACAGCGTGTTAGAGAGGACATGTTGTCTTATAGCCAGTTAGAGAGGACATGTTGTCTTATAGCCAGTTAGAGAGGACATGTTGTCTTATAGCCAGTTAGAGAGGACATGTTGTCTTATAGCCAGTTAGAGAGGACATGTTGTCTCACAGCGTGTTAGAGAGGACATGTTGTCTTAGCCAGTTATGAGGACATGTTGTCTTATAGTTAGAGAGGACATGTTGTCTTATAGCCTGTTAGAGAGGACATGTTGTCTTATAGCCAGTTAGAGAGGACATGTTGTCTTATAGCCAGTTAGAGAGGACATGTTGTCTCATAGCCAGTTAGAGAGGACATGTTGTCTTATAGCCAGTTAGAGAGGACATGTTGTCTCACAGCCAGTTAGAGAGGACATGTTGTCTTATAGCCAGTTAGAGAGGACATGTTGTCTTATAGCCAGTTAGAGAGGACATGTTGTCTCACAGCGTGTTAGAGAGGACATGTTGTCTTATAGCCAGTTAGAGAGGACATGTTGTCTCATAGCCAGTTAGAGAGGACATGTTGTCTTATAGCCAGTTAGAGAGGACATGTTGTCTAGAATAGCCACTTTAGAGAGGACATTGGTGTATGTACAGCCAGTTAGAAGAGTGCTGTTGTCTCACAGAGAGAGGACATGTTGTCTCATAGCCAGTTAGAGAGGACATGTTGTCTTATAGCCAGTTAGAGAGGACATGTTGTCTTATAGCCAGTTAGAGAGGACATGTTGTCTCACAGCGTGTTAGAGAGGACATGTTGTCTCACAGCCTGTTAGAGAGGACATGTTGTCTTATAGCCTGTTAGAGAGGACATGTTGTCTTATAGCCCAGTTAGAGAGGACATGTTGTCTCATAGCCAGTTAGAGAGGACATGTTGTCTCACAGCCAGTTAGATGAGGACATGTTGTCTTATAGCCAGTTAGAGAGGACATGTTGTCTTATAGCCAGTTAGAGAGGACATGTTGTCTCACAGCGTGTTAGAGAGGACATGTTGTCTTATAGCCTGTTAGAGAGGACATGTTGTCTTATAGCCTGTTAGAGAGGACATGTTGTCTTATAGCCAGTTAGAGAGGACATGTTGTCTTACAGCCAGTTAGAGAGGACATGTTGTCTTATAGCCTGTTAGAGAGGACATGTTGTCTTATAGCCAGTTAGAGAGGACATGTTGTCTTATAGCCATTAGAGAGGACATGTTGTCTCAGAGCCAGTTAGAGAGGACATGTTGTCTCACAGCCTGTTAGAGAGGACATGTTGTTGTCTCAGAGTTGTTAGAGGACACATGTTGTCTTATAGCCAGTTAGAGAGGACATGTTGTCTTATAAGCCAGTTAGAGAGGACATGTTGTCTCATAGCCAGTTAGAGAGGACATGTTGTCTCACAGCCAGTTAGAGAGGACATGTTGTCTCACAGCCTGTTAGAGAGGACATGTTGTCTTATAGCCCTGTTAGAGAGGACATGTTGTCTTATAGCCAGTTAGAGAGGACATGTTGTCTTATAGCCTGTTAGAGAGGACATGTTGTCTTATAGCGTGTTAGAGAGGACATGTTGTCTTATAGCCAGTTAGAGAGGACATGTTGTCTTATAGCCTGTTAGAGAGGACATGTTGTCTTATAGCCAGTTAGAGAGGACATGTTGTCTCAGAGCCTGTTAGAGAGGACATGTTGTCTTATAGCCTGTTAGAGAGGACATGTTGTCTCATAGCCTGTTAGAGAGGACATGTTGTCTCATAGCCTGTTAGAGAGGACATGTTTGTCTTCAGAGCCAGTTAGAGAGGACATGTTGTCTTATAGCCTGTTAGAGAGGACATGTTGTCTCAGAGCCTGTTAGAGAGGACATGTTGTCTCAGAGCCTGTTAGAGAGGACATGTTGTCTCAGAGCCTGTTAGAGAGGACATGTTGTCTCAGAGCCTGTTAGAGAGGACATGTTGTCTCAGAGCCTGTTAGAGAGGACATGTTGTCTCACAGCCTGTTAGAGAGGACATGTTGTCTTATAGCCAGTTAGAGAGGACATGTTGTCTTACAGCCTGTTAGAGAGGACATGTTGTCTTATAGCCTGTTAGAGAGGACATGTTGTTGTCTCACAGCCTGTTAGAGAGGACATGTTGTCTTCAGAGCCAGTTAGAGAGGACATGTTGTCTTATAGCCCTGTTAGAGGACATGTTGTCTTATAGCCTGTTAGAGAGGACATGTTGTCTCACAGCCTGTTAGAGAGGACATGTTGTCTCACAGCGTGTTAGAGAGGACATGTTGTCTCAGCCAGTTAGAGAGGACATGTTGTCTCACAGCCTGTTAGAGAGGACATGTTGTCTCATAGCCTGTTAGAGAGGACATGTTGTCTTATAGCCAGTTAGAGAGGACATGTTGTCTTATAGCCAGTTAGAGAGGACATGTTGTCTTATAGCCAGTTAGAGAGGACATGTTGTCTCACAGCCTGTTAGAGAGGACATGTTGTCTTATAGCCAGTTAGAGAGGACATGTTGTCTTATAGCCTGTTAGAGAGGACATGTTGTCTTATAGCCAGTTAGAGAGGACATGTTGTCTCACAGCCAGTTAGAGAGGACATGTTGTCTTATAGCCAGTTAGAGAGGACATGTTGTCTTATAGCCAGTTAGAGAGGACATGTTGTCTTACAGCGTGTTAGAGAGGACATGTTGTCTTATAGCCAGTTAGAGAGGACATGTTGTCTCACAGCCTGTTAGAGAGGACATGTTGTCTTATAGCCAGTTAGAGAGGACATGTTGTCTTATAGCCAGTTAGAGAGGACATGTTGTCTTACAGCCAGTTAGAGAGGACATGTTGTCTTATAGCCAGTTAGAGAGGACATGTTGTCTCATAGAGAGGACATGTTGTTAGAGAGGGACATGTTGTCTTACAGCCAGTTTAGAGAGGACATGTTGTCTTACAGCCAGTTAGAGAGGACATGTTGTCTTATAGCCAGTTAGAGAGGACATGTTGTCTTATAGCCAGTTAGAGAGGACATGTTGTCTTACAGCCAGTTAGAGAGGACATGTTGTCTCACAGCGTGTTAGAGAGGACATGTTGTCTTATAGCCAGTTAGAGAGGACATGTTGTCTTATAGCCAGTTAGAGAGGACATGTTGTCTTATAGCCAGTTAGAGAGGACATGTTGTCTTACAGCCTAGTTAGAGAGGACATGTTGTCTCACAGCGTGTTAGAGAGGACATGTTGTCTTATAGCCAGTTAGAGAGGACATGTTGTCTTATAGCCAGTTAGAGAGGACATGTTGTCTTACAGCCAGTTAGAGAGGACATGTTGTCTTACAGCCTGTTAGAGAGGACATGTTGTCTTATAGCCAGTTAGAGAGGACATGTTGTCTTATAGCCAGTTAGAGAGGACATGTTGTCTCACAGCGTGTAGAGAGGACATGTTGTCTCAGCCAGTTAGAGAGGACATGTTGTCTTATAGCCAGTTAGAGAGGACATGTTGTCTTACAGCCAGTTAGAGAGGACATGTTGTCTTATAGCCAGTTAGAGAGGACATGTTGTCTCACAGCCTGTTAGAGAGGACATGTTGTCTCTCAGCCTGTTAGAGAGGACATGTTGTCTTATAGCCAGTTAGAGAGGACATGTTGTCTTATAGCCAGTTAGAGAGGACATGTTGTCTTACAGCGTGTTAGAGAGGACATGTTGTCTTATAGCCAGTTAGAGAGGACATGTTGTCTCATAGCCAGTTAGAGAGGACATGTTGTCTTATAGCCAGTTAGAGAGGACATGTTGTCTTATAGCCAGTTAGAGAGGACATGTTTGTCTCACAGCGTGTTAGAGAGGACATGTTGTCTTTATAGCCAGTTAGAGAGGACATGTTGTCTTACAGCCAGTTAGAGAGGACATGTTGTCTCACAGCGTTAGAGAGGACATGTTGTCTTATAGCCAGTTAGAGAGGACATGTTGTCTATAGCCAGTTAGAGAGGACATGTTGTCTTATAGCCAGTTGTTTAGAGAGGACATGTCTTATAGCCAGTTAGAGAGGACATGTTGTCTTATAGCCAGTTAGAGAGGACATTTGTCTTATAGCCAGTTAGAGAGGACATGTTGTCTTATAGCCAGTTTAGAGAGGACATGTCTCACAGCGTGTTAGAGAGGACATGTTGTCTTATAGCCAGTTAGAGAGGACATGTTGTCTTATAGCCAGTTAGAGAGGACATGTTGTCTTATAGCCAGTTAGAGAGGACATGTTAGTCTCAGCCAGTTAGAGGACATGTAGAGAGGACATGTTGTATTAGCCAGTTAGAGAGGACATGTTGTCTCTCAGCGTGTTTGTTAGAGAGGACATGTTGTGTCTTATAGCCAGTTGTCTTTAGGACATTAGAGAGGACTTGTCTTAGCCCAGTTAGAGAGGACATGTTGTCTTACAGCCAGTTAGAGAGGACATGTTGTCTCACAGCCTGTTAGAGAGGACATGTTGTCTTACAGCCATGTTAGAGAGGACATGTTGTCTTATATAGCCTGTTAGAGAGAGGTCTATGTTGTCTCATGTTGTCTCACAGCCAGTTAGAGAGAGGACATGTTGTCTTATAGCCAGTTAGAGAGGACATGTTGTCTTATAGCCAGTTAGAGAGGACATGTTGTCTCACAGCTGTTAGAGAGGACATGTTGTCTATAGCCTGTTAGAGAGGACATGTTTGTCTTATAGCCAGTTAGAGAGGACATGTTGTCTTATAGCCAGTTAGAGAGGACATGTTGTCTTACAGCCAGTTAGAGAGGACATGTTGTCTTACAGCGCCAGTTAGAGAGGACATGTTGTCTTATAGCCAGTTAGAGAGGACATGTTGTCTTATAGCCAGTTAGAGAGGACATGTTGTCTTACAGCCAGTTAGAGAGGACATGTTGTCTCACAGCCAGTTAGAGAGGACATGTTGTCTTATAGCCTGTTAGAGAGGACATGTTGTCTCACAGCCTGTTAGAGAGGACATGTTGTCTTATAGCCAGTTAGAGAGGACATGTTGTCTCACAGCGTGTTAGAGAGGACATGTTGTCTCACAGCCTGTTAGAGAGGACATGTTGTCTTACAGCCAGTTAGAGAGGACATGTTGTCTTATAGCCAGTTAGAGAGGACATGTTGTCTTACAGCAGTTAGAGAGGACATGTTGTCTTATAGCCAGTTAGAGAGGGACATGTTGTCTTATAGCCAGTTAGAGAGGACATGTTGTCTTATAGCCAGTTAGAGAGGACATGTTGTCTCATAGCCAGTTAGAGAGGACATGTTGTCTTATAGCCAGTTAGAGAGGACATGTTGTCTTATAGCCAGTTAGAGAGGACATGTTGTCTTATAGCCAGTTAGAGAGGACATGTTGTCTCACAGCCTGTTAGAGAGGACATGTTGTCTCACAGCCAGTTAGAGAGGACATGTTGTCTCACAGCCAGTTAGAGAGGACATGTTGTCTTATAGCCAGTTAGAGAGGACATGTTGTCTCACAGCCTGTTAGAGAGGACATGTTGTCTTATAGCCAGTTAGAGAGGACATGTTGTCTTATAGCAGTTAGAGAGGACATGTTGTCTCACAGCCTGTTAGAGAGGACATGTTGTCTTACAGCCAGTTAGAGAGGACATGTTGTCTCACAGCCTGTTAGAGAGGACATGTTGTCTTACAGCCAGTTAGAGAGGACATGTTGTCTTACAGCCAGTTAGAGAGGACATGTTGTCTTATAGCCAGTTAGAGAGGACATGTTGTCTTATAGCCAGTTAGAGAGGACATGTTGTCTTATAGCCAGTTAGAGAGGACATGTGTCTTATAGCCAGTTCTAGAGAGGACATGTTGTCTCAGTATAGCCAGTTAGAGAGGACATGTTGTCTCAGCTTAGAGGACATGTTGTCTTATAGCCTGTTAGAGAGGACATGTTGTCTTATAGCCAGTTAGAGAGGACATGTTGTCTCACAGCGTGTTAGAGAGGACATGTTTGTCTCTTAGCATGTTAGGAGGATGTTGTCTCATAGCCAGTTAGAGAGGGACATGTTGTCTTATAGCCAGTTAGAGAGGACATGTTGTCTTTATAGCCAGTTAGAGAGGACATGTTGTCTTACAGCCAGTAGAGAGGACATGTTGTCTTATAGCCAGTTAGAGAGGACATGTTGTCTTATAGCCAGTTAGAGAGGACATGTTGTCTCTATAGCCAGTTAGAGAGGACATGTGTCTTCTAGCCAGTTAGAGAGGACAGTTGTCTTAGCCAGTTAGAGAGGACATGTTGTCTTATAGCCAGTTAGAGAGGACATGTTGTCTTATAGCCAGTTAGAGAGGACATGTTGTTGTTAGAGAGGACATGTTTGTCTATAGCCAGTTAGAGAGGACATGTTGTCTCATAGCCAGTTAGAGAGGACATGTTGTCTTATAGCCAGTTAGAGAGGACATGTTGTCTTATAGCCAGTTAGAGAGGACATGTTGTTGTCTTTAGAGAGGACATGTTGTCTCACAGCGTGTTAGAGAGGACATGTTGTCTCACAGCGTGTTAGAGAGGACATGTTGTCTTATAGCCTGTTAGAGAGGACATGTTGTCTTATAGCCAGTTAGAGAGGACATGTTGTCTTATAGCCAGTTAGAGAGGACATGTTGTCTTATAGCCAGTTAGAGAGGACATGTTGTCTCTTATAGCCAGTTAGAGAGGACATGTTGTCTTACAGCCAGTTAGAGAGGACATGTTGTCTTATAGCCAGTTAGAGAGAGGACATGTTGTCTTATAGCCCAGTTAGAGAGGACATGTTGTCTTACAGCCAGTTTAGAGAGGACATGTTGTCTTATAGCCAGTTAGAGAGGACATGTTGTCTTATAGCGTGTTAGAGAGGACATGTTGTCTTATAGCCAGTTAGAGAGGACATGTTGTCTTACAGCCAGTTAGAGAGGACATGTTGTCTCATAGCCAGTTAGAGAGGACATGTTGTCTTATAGCCAGTTAGAGAGGACATGTTGTCTTATAGCCTGTTAGAGAGGACATGTTGTCTTATAGCCAGTTAGAGAGGACATGTTGTCTTATAGCCAGTTAGAGAGGACATGTTGTCTTATAGCCAGTTAGAGAGGACATGTTGTCTTATAGCCAGTTAGAGAGGACATGTTGTCTTATAGCCTGTTAGAGAGGACATGTTGTCTTATAGCCAGTTAGAGAGGACATGTTGTCTTATAGCCTGTTTAGAGAGGACATGTTGTCTTATAGCCAGTTAGAGAGGACATGTTGTCTCTTACCAGTTAGAGAGGACATGTTGTCTCATAGCCAGTTAGAGAGGACATGTTGTCTTACAGCCATGTGTTAGAGAGGACATGTGTCTTATAGCCAGTTAGAGAGGACATGTTGTCTCATAGCCAGTTAGAGAGGACATGTGTGTCTCACAGCGTGCCACATGTTAGAGAGAGAGACATGTTGTCTTATAGCCAGTTAGAGAGGACATGTTGTCTTATAGCCAGTTAGAGAGGACATGTTGTCTCACAGCCAGTTAGAGAGGACATGTTGTCTTATAGCCAGTTAGAGAGGACATGTTGTCTTATAGCCAGTTAGAGAGGACATGTTGTCTTATAGCCAGTTAGAGAGGACATGTTGTCTCAGCCAGTTAGAGAGGACATGTTGTCTTATAGCCAGTTAGAGAGGACATGTTGTCTTATAGCCAGTTAGAGAGGACATGTTGTCTTACAGCCAGTTAGAGAGGACATGTTGTCTCATAGCCAGTTAGAGAGGACATGTTGTCTTATAGCCAGTTAGAGAGGACATGTTGTCTTATAGCCAGTTAGAGAGGACATGTTGTCTTATAGCCAGTTAGAGAGGACATGTTGTCTTATAGCCAGTTAGAGAGGACATGTTGTCTTATAGCCAGTTAGAGAGGACATGTTGTCTTATAGCCAGTTAGAGAGGACATGTTGTCTTATAGCCAGTTAGAGAGGACATGTTGTCTTATAGCCAGTTAGAGAGGACATGTTGTCTTATAGCCAGTTAGAGAGGACATGTTGTCTTATAGCCAGTTAGAGAGGACATGTTGTCTTATAGCCAGTTAGAGAGGACATGTTGTCTTATAGCCAGTTAGAGAGGACATGTTGTCTTATAGCCAGTTAGAGAGGACATGTTGTCTCACAGCGTGTTAGAGAGGACATGTTGTCTCATAGCCAGTTAGAGAGGACATGTTGTCTCATAGCCAGTTAGAGAGGACATGTTGTCTCACAGCGTGTTAGAGAGGACATGTTGTCTTATAGCCAGTTAGAGAGGACATGTTGTCTTATAGCCAGTTAGAGAGGACATGTTGTCTTATAGCCAGTTAGAGAGGACATGTTGTCTCACAGCCTGTTAGAGAGGACATGTTGTCTTATAGCCAGTTAGAGAGGACATGTTGTCTTATAGCCAGTTAGAGAGGACATGTTGTCTTACAGCCAGTTAGAGAGGACATGTTGTCTTACAGCCTGCTAGAGAGGACGTGTTGTCTCAGCATATTAGAGAGGACATGTTGTCTCAACCTTTTAGATAGGATGTGTTTTCTCACAGCCTGTTATGGAGCACATGTTGACTTAGCCTTTTAGATAGGACGTGTTGTCTTACAGCCTAGTTAGAGAGGACGTGTTGTCTCAGCCTGTTAGAGAGGACGTATTGACTCAGTCTGTTAGAGAGGACGTATTGACTCAGTCTGTTAGAGAGGACGTATTGACTCAGTCTGTTAGAGAGGACGTATTGACTCAGTCTGTTAGAGAGGACGTATTGACTCAGTCTGTTAGAGAGGACGTATTGACTCAGTCTGTTAGAGAGGACGTATTGACTCAGTCTGTTAGAGAGGACGTATTGACTCAGTCTGTTAGAGAGGACGTATTGACTCAGTCTGTTAGAGAGGACGTATTGTCTCAGTCTGTTAGAGAGGACGTATTGACTCAGTCTGTTAGAGAGGACGTATTGACTCAGTCTGTTAGAGAGGACGTATTGACTCAGTCTGTTAGAGAGGACGTATTGTCTCATTCTGTTAGAGAGGACGTGTTGACTCAGTCTGTTAGAGAGGACGTATTGTCTCAGTCTGTTAGAGAGGACGTATTGACTCAGTCCTGTTAGAGAGGACGTATTGACTCAGTCTGTTAGAGAGGACGTATTGACTCAGTCTGTTAGAGAGGACGTGTTGTCTCACACCTGTTAGAGAGGACGTGTTGTCTCAGTCTGTTAGAGAGGACGTGTTGTCTCAACCTGTTAGAGAGGACGTGTTGTCTCAACCTGTTAGAGAGGACGTGTTGTCTCAGCCTGTTAGAGAGGACGTGTTGTCTCAACCTGTTAGAGAGGACGTGTTGTCTCAACCTGTTAGAGAGGACGTGTTGTCTCATTACCTGTTAGAGAGGACGTGTTGTCTCAACCTGTTAGAGAGGACGTGTTGTCTCAACCTGTTAGAGAGGACGTGTTGTCTCAGCCTGTTAGAGAGGACGTGTTGTCCTCAACCTGTTAGAGAGGACGTGTTGTCTCAACTGTTAGAGAGGACGTTTTGTCTCATTTTATTAGAGGAGCCCCATTAGTTCCTGTTAGAGAGGAGCTACTCTTCTCTACAGGGGTTTAGAGAGGACCATTAGTTCCTGCCAAGGCAGAGAGGACGTGTTGTCTGGAGCCCATTAGTTCCTGCCAAGGCATGTTTGTCTCACTGGGGTTTATTTCCTGGATTATTGTTAGTTCCTGCCAAGGCAGCAGCTACTCTTCCTGGGGTTTATTATGGATCCCCATTAGTCTCCTGCCAAGGCAGCAGCTACTCTTCCTGGGGTTTGTTATGGAGGACCATTAGTTCCTGCCAAGGAGAGGAGCTACTCTTCCTGGGGTTTATTATGGATGATCTAGTTCCCCAAGGCATCAGTTCTCTGCCTGGGGTTTATTATGATCCCCATTAGTTCCTGCCAAGGCAGGCTTTATTATGGATTATGGATCCCCATTAGTTCCTGCCAAGGCAGCAGCTACTCTTCCTGGGGTTTATTATGGATCCCCATTAGTTCCTGCCAAGGCAGCAGCTACTCTTCCTGGGGTTTATTATGGATCCCCATTAGTTCCTGCCAAGGCAGCAGCTACTCTTCCTGGGGTTTATTATGGATCCCCATTAGTTCCTGCCAAGGCAGCAGCTACTCTTCCTGGGGTTTATTATGGATCCCCATTAGTTCCTGCCAAGGCAGCAGTACTCTTCCTGGGGTTTATTATGGATCCCCATTAGTTCCTGCCAAGGCAGCAGCTACTCTTCCTGGGGTTTATTATGGATCCCCATTAGTTCCTGCCAAGGCAGCAGCTACTCTTCCTGGGTTTTATTATGGATCCCCATTAGTTCTCCTGCCAAGGCAGCAGCTACTCTTCCTGGGGTTTATTATGGATCCCCATTAGTTCCTGCCAAGGCAGCAGCTACTCTTCCTGGGGTTTATTATGGAGGACGTGGATCCCCATTAGTTCCTGCCAAGGCAGCGGCTACTCTTCCTGGGGTTATTATGGATCCCCATTAGTTCATGCCAAGGCAGCGACTACTCTTCCTGGGGTTTATTATGGATCCCCATTAGTTCCTGCCAAGGCAGCGGCTACTCTTCCTGGGGTTTATTATGGATCCCCATTAGTTCCTGCCAAGGCAGCAGCTACTCTTCCTGGGGTTTATTATGGATCCCCATTAGTTCCTGCCAAGGCAGCAGCTACTCTTCCTGGGGTTTATTATGGATCCCCATTAGTTCCTGCCAAGGCAGCAGCTACTCTTCCTGGGGTTTATTATGGATCCACATTAGTTCCTGTCAAGGCAGAAGCTACTCTTCCTGGGGTTTATTATGGATCCCCATTAGTTCCTGCCAAGGCAGCAGCTACTCTTCCTGGGGTTTATTATGGATCCCATTAGTTCCTGCCAAGGCAGAGAGGCTACTCTTCCTGGGGTTTATTATGGATCCCCATTAGTTCCTGCCAAGGCAGCAGCTACTCTTCCTGGGGTTTATTATGGAGCCCCATTAGTTCCTGCCAAGGCAGCAGCTACTCTTCCTGGGGTTTATTATGGATCCCATTAGTTCCTGCCAAGGCAGCAGCTACTCTTCCTGGGGTTTATTATGGAGCCAACTAGTTCCTGCCAAGGCAGCAGCTACTCTTTTCATAGGACCCCATTAGTATTATGGACCCCCATTAGTTCCTGCCAAGGCAGCAGCTACTCTTCCTGGGGTTCATTATGGATCCACATTAGTGTTCTGCCAAGCAGCAGCTACTCTTCCTGGGGTTTATTATGGATCCCATTAGTTCCTGTGTGGCAGTGCTACTCTACCCGCAAAATCTCAATTTAAAAAAACATGGTGTTTCACAACACCCTGTGTTCAGGCCCCTCCTCCACCTCTACCACATACCTACAAGCAAAATCCATGTTATGTATGTGTCTGTGCCTATGTTTGTGTTGCTTCACAGTCCAGCAGCTACTCCATAAGGTGTTTAAAAAAAACTAATTTTACTGCTTGCATCGGTTACTTGATGTGGAATAGAGTTCCACGTAGTCATGGCTCTATGTAGTACTGTGCGCTTCCTAGTCTGTTTTGGACTTGGGGGACTGTGAGAGATGCTCTGGTGGCATGTCTTGTGGGGTATGCATGGGTTTCTGAGCTGTGTGCTAGTAGTTTAAACAGAACAGTAGTGATGAAGTCAATATCTCCTACACTTTGAGCCAGAAGAGATTGACATAATTTTAGCTCTTTGTGTACATCCAAGGGCCAGCCGTGCTGCCCTGTTCTGAGCCAATTGTAATTTTCAGGCCCCCCATTTTGTGGCACCTGACCACACGACTGAAACAGTAGTCCAGGTGTGAAAAAACCATGGGTACTGTGTACCTGCCTATGTTGATAGTGTGTGTTAAGAAGCGCAGAGCAGAGCTTGTTATAGACAGACTTCTCCCCATCTTAGCTACTGTTGTATCAATATGTTTTGACCATGTTTCACACCCCGCTGGTCCACAGTTTAAAACAAAAAACTAATTTTACTCAAGCAGTTGCAGTCCTTTACTTGATGTGGAATAGAGTTATCCCATTAGTCATGGCTTAGGGTTTAGTGAATGATTTGTCCTCCCAATGATTTAGTTTGGACTTGGGGACTACTGTGAAGAGCCACCTCTGAAACTAATGCAGCTCTTGTGGGGTTGCAGTCATTTCAGTTGCTGTAGTAGTTGACATGTAGTAGTGTTGAAGTCAATCCGCCTACATTTGAGACACACTGGATTTACTCATTTTCTTTGTGACATTTTTAGGCATTTAGCAGACGCTCTTTCCAGAGCGACTTACAGTTTTGAATACATATTGTTTTTGACCCATACTGGCCCCCCATGGGAAACAAACCTGTAGGACCTGCCCTTGAAGCGTTGCAAACGCCATGCTCTATCACACTGAGCTACATCCCTGTTGGCCATTCCCTTTTGACCGTGACTTTACAATCCAGGGTTACCAAGCAGGACGACGCTGGGCCAATTGTGCGCCGCCCATGAGTCTCCCGGTCGCGGCCGGCTGCGACAGAGCCTGGATTCGATTTTAGTTTTATCTCTAGTACCTTGCCACCCAGTTAGCAACTGCAGATCTTTGTTAGTGCCTTAGCCACTGCGCCACTCAGGAGTACGCTACTCAAAGCCAGTGGCATCTCATTAGTGAAGACTGAAGAAAGTAAGGTGCCTAGACAGCTGCCCTGGGGAATTCCTGATTCTACCTGGATTTTATTAGAGAGGCTTCCATTAAAGAACACCCTCTGTGTTCTGTTAGACAAGTAACTCTTTATCCACAATATAGCAGGGGGTGTAAAGCCATAACACATATGTTCTTCCATCAGCAGATTATGATCGATAACGTCAAAAGCCACACTGAAGTCTAACAAAACAGCCCCCACAATCTTTGTATCGTCAATTTCTCTCAGCCAATCATCAGTCATTTGTGTAAGTGCTGTACTTGTTGAATGTTGGTTCTCAATTTGTTTACTGTAAAATAGCATTGTATCTGGTCAAACACTATTTTTTCCAAAAGTTTACTAAGGATTGGTAACAGGTTGATTGGTCTTCTATTTGAGCCAGTAAAGGGGGCTTCACTATTCTTGGGTAGCAGAATGACTTTTGCTTCCCTCCAGGCCTGAGGGCACACACTTTCTAGTAGGCTTAAGTAAGCATTTCACGTTAATGTCTACACCTGTTGTATTCGGCGCATGTGGCAAATTAAATTTGATTTGATTTTGATTTTAAGATATGTAAAATAGGCGTGGCAATATCGTCCGCTATTATCCTCAGTAATTTTCCATCCAAGTTGTCAGACCCCGGTGGCTTGTCATTGTTGATCAACAATAATCATTTTTTCACCTCTTCCACACTCACTTTACAGAATTCAAAATTACTTTGTTTGTCTTTCATAATTTGGTCAGATATACTTGGATGTGTAGTGTCACCGTTTGTTGCTGGCATGTCATGCCTAAATTTGCTAATCTTGCCAGTGAAAAAATCATTAAAGTAGTTGGCAATATCAGTTGGTTTTGTGATGAATGAGCCATCTGATTCAATTAATAATTTAGCTGCGTTTGCCTTTTTTCCCAAATGTCATTTAAGGTGCTCCAAAGCTTTTTACTATCATTCTTTGTCATTTATCTTTGTTTCATAGTGTAGTTTCTTATTTTTATTCAGTTTAGTCACATGATTTCTCAATTTGCAATACGTTTGCCAATCGGTTGTGCAGCCAGACTTATTTGTTGTCTCAGTCTGTTTGAGAGGACGTGTTGTCAGACTGTTAATTAGGACGTGTTTTCTCAGCCTGTCAGAGAGGATGTGTTTTCTCAGCCTGTTACATTTTACATTGTCATTTAGCAGACGCTCTTATCCAGAGCGACTTACAGAGGATGTGTTAGGGTTAAGTGCCTTGCTCAAGGGCCTCGACAGATTTTTCACCTAGTCGGCTCGGCCTGTTAGAGAGCGACCTTGGTTGTCTCAACGCTCTTAGAGAAGACGTGTTGTCTGCCGCTCCATGTTAGAGAGGATGTGTTGTCTCAGCCTGTTAGAGAGGACGTGTTGTCTCAACCTGTTAGAGAGGATGTGTTGTCTCAGCCTGTTAGAGAGGATGTGTTGTCTCAACCTGTTAGAGAGGATGTGTTGTCTCCGCCTGTTAGAGAGGATGTGTTGTCTCAGCCTGTTAGAGAGGATGTGTTGTCTTACAACCTGTTAGAGAAGACGTGTTGTCTCCGCCTGTTAGAGAGGAAGGAGATTATCCCTCCGCCGTCTCCATCTCCGTACAATACCAGTCAGGTTAAACAGTCTCTATCTCTTATCTGGTCTCCATCGCCTGGTACTCAGGGCTCTATTGTCCCTCTAAACACTCTGACATCAATGCAAATGCAATGGAAAATCACATCAAAACAGCATCTTGCTTTGAAAACTCACCTCACTGTGATGATCAATTTGAAGAAAGAAGTTCAACAACAGGTTGAAACTTAGTGTAAAACATGATCGTTGTGGATGTTGTTTCAAAGCCTAACACAATGAAATGGACAGCGCTTTCTAAGGTGATGATGAATTCAAAACACCCATACACATATTAGAGCTTAAAAACTGAATTAAAATTATGAATGTGCCGTTATACAATACATGGCCTACTGTTTATTACACATGACAAAAACAATAAAACTAATAAATACTGATTGAAGATGTCTTTGGTACATAATTGATCTAGCCTATACTTTTGTTTTACATATTAGTAAAGACAAGATTAAATTGAGAATAGTCTGACAGGTGGAAATATGATCACTTGATGAGAGAACAGCTTTGCAGCCTGAGGCAAGGAACAGAGCGCAAGCTTTTTTTGCAACTTTCTTAAATCATCAATAGCCTACAGTATATTCACATCATGCAGCCCATATATCTTTTGATTTCTAAGACATTAAAAGGTTAGCATAAATCTGCATATAACTCTTATGAATGTTTGAATGTAATTTCTCCCTAAACTCAAACTCACCTTTCCTTGATTCTGTTTCCTGTTTAGGTAATCCCTCAGGACAACGAGACCAGGTCAACCCTGATGTATAAATACATCATCCATGAAGACTCTGTCCCCATCAACAACAACAACGTCATTCAGGAGGACATCTACGAATGGGCCCTGAAGAGCTGGTCGCAGTGTTCTAGACCCTGTGCTGGAGGTAAAGTTCTAGAGCTAGTCTCACTGTTCTAGACCCTGTGCTGGAGGTAAAGTTCTAGAGCTAGTCTCACTGTTCTAGACCCTGTGCTGGAGGTAAAGTTCTAGAGCTAGTCTCACTGTTCTAGACCCTGTGCTGGAGGTAAAGTTCTAGAGCTAGTCTCACTGTTCTAGACCCTGTGCTGGAGGTAAAGTTCTAGAGCTACTCTCACTGTTCTAGACCCTGTGCTGGAGGTAAAGTTCTAGAGCTACTCTCACTGTTCTAGACCCTGTGCTGGAGGTAAAGTTCTAGAGCTACTCTCACTGTTCTAGACCCTGTGCTGGAGGTAAAGTTCTAGAGCTAGTCTCACTGTTCTAGACCCTGTGCTGGAGGTAAAGTTCTAGAGCTAGTCTCACTGTTCTAGACCCTGTGTTGGAGGTAAAGTTCTAGAGCTAGTCTCACTGTTCTAGACCCTGTGCTGGAGGTAAAGTTCTAGAGCTGGCCTCGGTGTTCTAGTGCTAGTCTCAGTGTTCTAGACCCTGTGTTGGAGCTAAGGCTCTAGAGATGGCCTCAGTGTTCTAGAGCCTGTGTTGGATGTGAGCGGGTCTCTCAGTGTTCTAGAGCCTGTGTTGGATGTGAGCGGGTCTCTCAGTGTTCTAGAGCCTGTGTTGGATGTGAGCGGGTCTCTCAGTGTTCTAGAGCCTGTGTTGGATGTGAGCGGGTCTCTCAGTAAGCCAAGTCTAGTTCAGTAAGGGTTAGGGTTAGGGTTAGGGTCTCTCAGTAAGCCAAGTCTAGTTCAGTAAGGGTTAGGGTTAGTGTTAGGGTCTCTCAGTAAGCCAAGTCTAGTTCAGTAAGGGTTAGGGTTAGGGTTAGGGTCTCTCAGTAAGCCAAGTCTAGTTCAGTAAGGGTTAGGGTTAGGGTTAGGGTCTCTCAGTAAGCCAAGTCTAGTTCAGTAAGGGTTAGGGTTAGGGTTAGGGTCTCTCAGTAAGCCAAGTCTAGTTCAGGCTTGTAACTCTACTGTACACTTTTAGAAGAAATGGTTCCAAAAGGGTTCTTCAGCAGTCCCTATTGTAGAACTCTTCTTGGTTCCAGGTAGAGTCCTTTTGTGTTTAATGTAGAACCCTCTCTGGAAATGGTTCTACATGGAACCCAAAAGGTTTTACCTGGAACCAAAACGGTTCTATCTGGAACTCTGCACATCTATCACTTCCAGTGTTAATACTAAATAGTAATTATTTTGCACTATGGCCTATTTATTGCCTTACCTCCATAACTTACTACATTTGCACACACTGTATATATATTTTCTGTTGTATTTTTGACTTTATGTTTTGTTTACCCCATATGTAACTCTGTGTTGCTGTTTTTTATCGCACTGCTTTGCTTTATCTTGGCCAGGTCGCAGTTGTAAATGAGAACTTGTTCTCAACTGGCTTACCTGGTTAAATAAAGGTGAAATAAATACAAATTATTCAAAGGGTTTTCCTATGGGGACAGCAAATATCCCTTTTAGGTTCTAGATAGCACCTTTTGTTCTAATAGTTTAGTGGTATTCCAACACCATTTCCTCCCCTAGGGTTCCAATACACTAAGTATGGCTGCAGGAAAAAGGGTGACAGCAGGATGGTCCACCGGGGATCCTGTGATGTCAGCAAGAAGCCCAAACCCATCAGGAGAATGTGTAACCTACAGGACTGTACGCAGCCACAGTGAGTATAGCCACCAGCACACCACAATGCTAAAACACTGGTTTTACACAAGACTTAGTAGATAAAAACACCTTCAGGTTTCAGACTTAGTAGATAAAAACACCTTCAGGTTTAAGACTTAGTAGATAAAAACACCTTCAGGTTTCAGACTTAGTAGATAAAAACACCTTCAGGTTTAAGACTTAGTAGATAAAAACACCTTCAGGTTTAAGACTTAGTAGATAAAAACACCTTCAGGTTTCAGACTTAGTAGATAAAAACACCTTCAGGTTTAAGACTTAGTAGATAAAAACACCTTCAGGTTTCAGACTTAGTAGATAAAAACACCTTCAGGTTTCAGACTTAGTAGATAAAAACACCTTCAGGTTTCAGACTTAGTAGATAAAAACACCTTCAGGTTTCAGACTTAGTAGATAAAAACACCTTCAGGTTTCAGACTTAGTAGATAAAAACACCTTCAGGTTTCAGACTTTAGATAAGAAACACCTTAGGTTTCAGACTTAGAGATAAAAACACCTTCAGGTTTAAGACTTAGTAGATAAAAACACCTTCAGGTTTACAAAGACTTAGTAGATAAAAACACATTCAGGTTTAAGACTTAGTAGATAAAAACACCTTCAGGTTTTACACAAGACTTAGTAGATAAAAACACCTTCAGGTTTTACACAAGACTTAGTAGATAAAAACACCTTCAGGTTTCAGACTTAGTAGATAAAAACACCTTCAGGTTTCAGACTTAGTAGATAAAAACACCTTCAGGTTTCAGACTTAGTAGATAAAAACACCTTCAGGTTTCAGACTTAGTAGATAAAAACACCTTCAGGTTTAAGACTTAGTAGATAAAAACACCTTCAGGTTTCAGACTTAGTAGATAAAAACACCTTCAGGTTTCAGACTTAGTAGATAAAAACACCTTCAGGTTTTACACAAGACTTAGTAGATAAAAACACCTTCAGGTTTTACACAAGACTTAGTAGATAAAAACACCTTCAGGTTTTACACAAGACTTAGTAGATAAAAACACCTTCAGGTTTTACACAAGACTTAGTAGATAAAAACACCTTCAGGTTTTACACAAGACTTAGTAGATAAAAACACCTTCAGGTTTCAGACTTCTTCACAACAATTGAACCTCTCTCCTTGAAGTTATTGATGATCCGATAAATGGTTGATACTAGCAGCAATATCCTTGCCTGTGAAGCCCTTTTTGTGCAAAGCAATGATGACGGCACGTGTTTCCTTGCAGGTAACCATGGTTAACAGAGGAAGAACAATGGTTTCAAGCACCACCCTCCTTTTAAAGCTTCGAGTCTGTTATTTTAACTCAAACAGCATGACAGAGTGATCTCCAGCCTTGTCCTCGTCAACACTCTCACCTGTGTTAACGAGAGAATCAATGACATAATGGCAGCTGGTCCTTTTGTGGCAGGGCTGAAATGCAGTGGAAATGTTTTTTGGGGATTAAGTTCATTTTCATGGCAAAGAGGGACTTTGCAATTAATTGCAATTCATCTGATCACTCTTCATAACATTCTGGAGTATATGCAAATTGCCATCATAAAAACTGAGGCAGCATACTTTGTGAAAATTAATATTTGTGTCATTCTATAAAATATACACTACCATTCAAAGGTTTGGACAAACCTAGTCATTCAAGGGGTTTTCTTTATTTTTACTATTCTCTACATTGTAGAATAATAGTGGTGTATATTTGGTGGTCTAAGGCACTGCATCGCAGTGCTAACTGTGCCACTAGAGATCCTGGTTCGAATCCAGGCTCTGTCGCAGCCGGCCGCGACCGGGAGACTCATGGGCGGCGCACAATTGGCCCAGCGTCGTCCAGGGTAGGGGAGGGAATGGCCGGCAGGGATGTAGCTCAGTTGGTTGTGGGTTCGCCATTTGGGTTCCCACGGGGGGCCAGTATAAAAAAATAATTAAAAAAAATAAAAAAAGATTAAAAAATAAATAAAAAATAAAAAATAAATGTATTCACCAACTGTAAGTCGCTCTGGATAAGAGCGTCTGCTAAATGACTAAAAAGTAAAATGTAAAATAATAGTGAAGACATCAAAACTATGAAATAACACATATGGAATCATGTAGTAACCAAAAAAGTGTTAAACAAATCAAAATATATTTTAGATTAGAAATTCTTCAAATAGCCACCCTTTGCCTTGATGACAGCTTTGTACACTCTTGGCATTCTCTCAACCAGCTTCATGAGTTAGTCACCTGGAATGCATTTCAATTAACAGGTGTGCCTTCTTACATTTACATTTGAGTCATTTAGCAGACGCTCTTATCCAGAGCGACTTACAGGAGCAATTAGGGTTAAGTGCCTTGCTCAAGGGCACATCGACAGATTTTTCACCTAGTCCGCTCGGGGATTAGAACCAGCGACCTTTCGGTTACTGGCACAACGCTCTTAACCACTAAGCTACCTGCCGCCCCAGGTAAGTTAATTTGTGGAATTTCTTTCCTTCTTAATGCGTTTAAGCCAATCAGTTGTGTTGTGACAAGGTAGGGGGGTATACAGAAGATAGCCCTATTTGGTAAAAGACCAAGTCCATATTATGGCAAGAACAGCTCAAATAATCAAAGAAAAACGACAGTCCATCATTACTTTAAGACATGAAGGTCAGTCAACATGGAACATTTCAAGAACTTTTAAAGTTTCTTCAAGTGCAGTCGCAAAAACCATCAAGCGCTATGATGAAACTGGCTCTCATGTGGACCGCCACAGGAATGGAAGACCCAGAGTTACCTCTGCTGCAGACGATAAGTTCATTAGAGTTACCAGCCTCAGAAATTGCAGCCCAAATAAATGCTTCACAGAGTTGAAGTCACAGACACATCTCAACATCAACTGTTCAGATGGGACTGTGTGAATCAGACCTTCATGGTCAAATTTCTGCAAAGAAACCACTAATAAAAGACACCAATAAGAAGAAGAGACCTGCTTGGGCCAAGAAACACGAGCAGTGGACATTAGACCAGTGGAAATGTGTCCTTTGGTCTGGAGTCCAAATTGGGAGTTCCAACCGCCGTGTCTTTGTGAGACGCAGTGTGGGTGAACGGATGATCTCCGCATTTGTAGTTCCTACCGTAAAGCATGGAGGAGGAGGTGTTATGGTGTGGGGGTGCTTTGCTGGTGACACTGTGATTTATTTAGAATTCAAGGCCCACTTAACCAGCATGGCTACCACAGCATTCTGCAGCAATATGCCATCCCATCTGGTTTGGGCTTAGTAGGACTATAATTTGTTTTGCAACAGGACAATGACCCAACACACCTCCAGGCTGTGTAAGGGCTATTTGACCAAAGAGAGTCCTCCACATCCCCGACCTCAACCCAATTGAGATGGTTTGGGAGTGAAGGAAAAGCAGCCAACAAGTGCTCAGCATACGTGGGATCTCCTTCAAGACTGTTGGAAAAGCATTCCAGGTGAAGCTGGTTGAGAGAATGCCAAGAGTGTGCAAAGCTGTCATCAAGGCAAAGGGGTGGCTATTTGAAGAATCTCAAATATAAAATATATTTTTTTGGTTACTACATGATTCCATATGTGTTATTTCATAGTTTGGATGTCTTCACTGTTATTCTACAATGTACAAAATAGTACAAATAAAGAAAAACCCTTGAATGAGTAGTTGTGTCCAAACTTTTGACTTGTACTATATATATACTTTTTTATTCTATGTAATTTTACATTTTATACCCACATGGTAGTTATGCAAATTTCCCATGTAGGTTTAAATTTATAGCTGGTTTCCCAATCATAACCAACTGTTTTACAAGTTGTTACCTGTTTAACCCTAACCCTAACCCTAACCCATGTACACAGATTAATTAATTGTAATGTTTTTCTAACCTGCAGGAATATTTTTGACTTGTGCTTCAGGACCCTGTCCTGGAATCACATAGCTCATGCATTTACATCTTACGATCATAACCCATGGCATATTTCTTCAGGACGTTGTCCTGGTATCTCTATAGTACCTAACCCTAACCCTAACCCTTTCATTAGGACTCTGTCCTGGTTATCTCTATATGTACCTATAACCCTTTCATTAGGACTCTGTCCTGGTTATCTCTATAGTACCTTAACCTTTCATTAGGACTCTTTGGTTATCTCTATAGTCCCTAACCCTAACCCTTTACTCTAATCTCTATAGCACCTAACCCTAACCCTTTCATTAGGACTCTGTCCTGGTTATCTCTATAGTACCTAACCCTAACCCTAACCCTTTCATTAGGACTCTGTCCTGGTTATCTATATAGTACCTAACCCTAACCCTTTCATTAGGACTCTGTCCTGGTTATCTCTATAGTCCCTAACCCTAACCCTTTCATTAGACTTGTCCTGGTTGTCTATAGTTAACCCTAACCCTTTCATTAGGACTCTGTCCTGGTTATCAATAGTCCCTAACCCTAACCCTTTCATTAGGACTCTGTCCTGTTTATGTTCTATAGTACTAACCCTAACCCTAACCCTTTTCATTAGGACTCTGTCCTGGTTATCTCTATAGTACCTAACCTTCATTAGGACTCTGTCCTGGTTATCTCTATAGTCCCTAACACTATTCATCAGGACTCTGTCCTGGTTATCTCTATAGTCCCTAACCCTAACCCTTTCATTAGGACTCTGTCCTGGTATCTCTATAGTACCTCCTAACCCTTTCATTAGGACTCTGTCCTGGTTATCTCTATAGTACCTAACGATAAACCCTAACATTAGGACTCTGTCCTGGTTATCTATATAGTACCCCTAACCCTTTCATTAGGACTCTGTCCTGGTTATCTCTATAGTACCTAACCCTAACCCTAACCCTTTCATTCAGGACTCTGTCCTGGTTATCTCTATAGTACCTAACCCTAACCCTTTCATTAGGACTCTGTCCTGGTTATCTCTATAGTACCTAACCCTAACCCTAACTCTTTCGTACCGACCTGTCCTGGTTATCTCTATAGTACCTAACCCTAACCCTTTCATTAGGACTCTGTCCTGGTTATCTCTATAGTACCTAACCCTAGTACCCCTTTCATACTCTGTCCTGGTTATCTCTAAGTCCCTAACCCTTTCATCAGGACTCTGTCCTGGTTATCTCTATAGTACCTAACCCTAACCCTAACCCTTTCATCAGGACTCTGTCCTGGTTATCTCTATAGTACCTAACCCTAACCCTAACCCTTTCATCAGGACTCTGTCCTGGTTATCTCTATAGTACCTAACCCTAACCCTTTCATTAGGACTCTGTCCTGGTTATCTCTATAGTACCTAACCCTAACCCTTTCATTAGGACTCTGTCCTGGTTATCTCTATAGTACCTAACCCTAACCCTTTCATTAGGACTCTGTCCTGGTTATCTCTATAGTACCTAACCCTAACCCTAACCCTTTCATCAGGACTCTGTCCTGGTTATCTCTATAGTACCTAACCCTAACCCTTTCATTAGGACTCTGTCCTGGTTATCTCTATAGTACCTAACCCTAACCCTAACCCTTTCATCAGGACTCTGTCCTGGTTATCTCTATAGTACACTTTTATAAAGCGACTTACCTTCATGTTAGGACTCTGTCCTGTATGGGTGTCCCGGGGATCGAACCCACTACCCTGGCGTTACAAGCGCCGTGCTCTACCAATTGAGCTACAGAGTACCTAACCCTAACCCTAACCCTTTCATCAGGACTCTGTCCTGGTTATCTCTATAGTACCTAACCCTACCCTAACCCTTTCATTAGGACTCTGTCCTGGTTATCTCTATAGTACCTAACCCTAACCCTTCATCAGGACTCTGTCCTGGTTATCTCTATAGTACCTAACCCTAACCCTTTCATCAGGACTTGGTCCTGGTATCTCTATAGTACCTAACCCTAACCCTTTCATCAGGACTCTGTCCTGGTTATCTCTATAGTACCTAACCCTAACCCTAACCCTTTCATTAGGACTCTGTCCTGGTTATCTCTATAGTACCTAACCCTAACCCTAACCCTTTCATCAGGACTCTGTCCTGGTTATCTCTATAGTATCTAACCCTAACCCTAACCCTTTCATTAGGACTCTGTCCTGGTTATCTCTATAGTACCTAACCCTAACCCTAACCCTTTCATCAGGACTCTGTCCTGGTTATCTCTATAGTACCTAACCCTAACCCTAACCCTTTCATCAGGACTCTGTCCTGGTTATCTCTATAGTACCTAACCCTAACCCTTTCATTAGGACTCTGTCCTGGTTATCTCTATAGTCCCTAACCCTAACCCTAACCCTTTCATCACGACTCTGTCCTGGTATATCTCTATAGTACCTAACCCTAACCCTAACCCTTTCATCAGGACTCTGTCCTGGTTATCTCTATAGTACCTAACCCTAACCCTAACCCTTTCATCAGGACTCTGTCCTGGTATCTCTATAGTACCTAACCCTAACCCTTTCATTAGGACTCTGTCCTGGTTATCTCTATAGTACCTAACCCTAACCCTAACCCTTTCATCAGGACTCTGTCCTGGTTATCTCTATAGTACCTAACCCTAACCCTAACCCTTTCATTAGGACTCTGTCCTGGTTATCTCTATAGTACCTAACCCTAACCCTAACCCTTTCATCAGGACTCTGTCCTGGTTATCTCTATAGTACCTAACCCTAACCCTAACCCTTTCATCAGGACTCTGTCCTGGTATCTCCAACACGTGACCTATTCCTAGAACAGGATTTTCTAAAAGTTCTTAGAACAGGATTTTAAAAGTTCCCAGAACATTCCCCAATTGGAGGTTGTGTTTTAAGATAATCAGTCTCACCCTTAACTCTATATGTTCGGAATGGCGTATCCACTCACTGACACTCCCTACCGGTCTGAGGCGGGTCCCTTTCTGCTCCGAGTGTGGGGCTCCCTGAGCCACGTCTAACGCAGCTCCTGCGTGCAGTTAACCTCGGTCTCCTTGGGAGCATTCAGCAATCGGAGTTAACATCCCATCCTCATCACCAATAGTGGTGGTAATTCTAACCAAAGGGAGAGAGACTGTATTCTTCAAATAACTTTATTATAAGATTTGCAAAAATGAAGCAATCAACCATCACTGAATAGTTCAGAGTTGAAAAGTTTAATGAACAGAGCTATCTTTCGCCTTTCATAGAAAGTACATCCTTTTATCTTTGACAGTTAGCAGATGTGCAGAAACAGGCCCTGGGAACAGAGTTGTAAAAAGTAATTTAGCTCGTCTGTGTAGATCAATTAAGCTGATATCGCCACCACTCTCTGTTCCTCACTGCACTTCCCACATAGCTGAATTCCTGCCGATCGTAAACACAGGAGGTTCCATAATGTGGTCGCACCCAAGCAGCTCATAAATCTGGACGCTCAGATTTATGACTAAGTTCACACAAGATAAGCCTGTATCAGTAAAAATACTAACATATAACAATAGATTATTATCTTAAGTAAAAACAGCATAGTATGTCTAATTAAACAGTATAGTATGTAATTAATATTTAATTTCCACCACACACTCTATGGTTGTCACACTATGGGTCCTCTATGGGTCCTCTATGGGCCCTCTATGGTTCCTCTATGGTTCCTCTATGGGTCCTCTATGGGCCCTCTATGGTTCCTCTATGGTTGTTCCTCTATGGTTGTTCCTCTATGGGTCCTCTATGGTTGTTCCTCTATGGGCCCTCTATGGGTCCTCTATGGTTGTTCCTCTATGGTTGTTCCTCTATGGTACCTCTATGGGCCCTCTATGGTACCTCTATGGTCCCTCTATGGTACCTCTATGGTTGTTCCTCTATGGTTGTTCCTCTATGGGTCCTCTATGGTTGTTCCTCTATGGGCCCTCTATGGGTCCTCTATGGTTGTTCCTCTATGGTTGTTCCTCTATGGTACCTCTATGGGTCCTCTATGGGCCCTCTATGGTACCTCTATGGTACCTCTATGGTCCCTCTATGGTACCTCTATGGTTCCTCTATGGTTGTTCCTCTATGGGTCCTCTATGGTTGTCCCTCTATGGTTGTTCCTCTATGTTTGTTACTCTATGGTACCTCTATGGTTCCTCTATGGTACCTCTATGGTTCCTCTATGGTTGTTCCTCTATGGTTGTTCCTCTATGGTTGTCCCTCTATGGTTGTTCCTCTATGTTTGTTCCTCTATGGTACCTCTATGGTTCCTCTATGGTTGTACCTCTATGGTTCCTCTATGGTTGTTCCTCTATGGTTGTTCCTCTATGGTTGTTCCTCTATGGTTGTTCCTCTATGGTTCCTCTATGGTTGTTCCTCTATGGTTGGTCCTCTATGGTTCCTCTATGGTTGTTCCTCTATGGTTCCTCTATGGTTGTTCCTCTATGGTTCCTCTATGGTTGTTCCTCTATGGTTCCTCTATGGTTGTCCCTCTATGGTTGTTCCTCTATGGTTGGTCCTCTATGGTTCCTCTATGGTTGTTCCTCTATGGTTCCTCTATGGTTGTTCCTCTATGGTTCCTCTATGGTTGTTCCTCTATGGTTCCTCTATGGTTGTCCTCTATGGTTCCTCTATGGTTGTTCCTCTATGGTTCCTCTATGGTTGTTCCTCTATGGTTGTACCTCTATGGGTCCTCTATGGTTGTTCCTCTATGGTTGGTCCTCTATGGTTCCTCTATGGTTGTTCCTCTATGGTTCCTCTATGGTTGTTCCTCTATGGTTCCTCTATGGTTGTTCCTCTATGGTTCCTCTATGGTTGTCCCTCTATGGTTCCTCTATGGTTGTTCCTCTATGGTTCCTCTATGGTTGTTCCTCTATGGTTGTACCTCTATGGTTCCTCTATGGTTGTTCCTCTATGGTTGTGCCTCTATGGTTGTGCCTCTATGGTTGGCTCTCTATGGTTCCTCTATGGTTGTGCCTCTATGGTTGTGCCTCTATGGTTGGCTCTCTATGGTTCCTCTATGGTTGTTCCTCTATGGTTCCTCTATGGTTGTTCCTCTATGGTTCCCCCTCTATGGTTGTTCCTCTATGGTTGGTCCTCTATGGTTCCTCTATGGTTGTTCCTCTATGGTTCCTCTATGGTTGTTCCTCTATGGTTCCTCTATGGTTGTTCCTCTATGGTTCCTCTATGGTTGTACCTCTATGGTTCCTCTATGGTTGTTCCTCTATGGTTCCTCTATGGTTGTTCCTCTATGGTGCCTCTAAGGTTGTTCCTCTATGGTTCCTCTATGGTTGTCCCTCTATGGTTGTTCCTCTATGGTTGTACCTCTATGGTGCCTCTATGGTTCCTCTATGGGTCCTCTATGGTTGGCCCTCTATGGTTCCTCTATTGCTTATATCCTGTTCTAACTGTGGTTGTTATTATCTCTCCAGATGGATCTCAGAGGATTGGGAGCACTGCACTAAGACTTGTGGCAATCTGGGTTTCCATATCCGGACGGTTCGCTGTGTCCAGTTCCTTAATGAGGGGACCAACCGCTCAGTCCACAGCAAGTACTGCAGCGGGGAGAAACCAGAGAGCAGACGGCCCTGTAACAGACTGCCCTGCCCTGCACACTGGAGGCCTGGGGCCTGGTCAGAGGTAATGAGTTATACTTATGTCTGGTCAGAGGTAAAGAAATATAGTTATACATGCTCAGAGGTAATGAGATATGGTTATGCCTGGTCAGAGGTAATGAGATATGCCTTAGTGGTTACTGGTCAGAGGTAATGAGATATGCCTTAGTGGTTACTGGTCAGAGGTAATGAGATATGCCTTAGTGGTTACTGGTCAGAGGTAATGAGATATGGTTATGCCTGGTCAGAGGTAATGAGTTATGGTTATGCCTGGTCAGAGGTAATGAGATATGCCTTAGTGGTTACTGGTCAGAGGTAATGAGATATGCCTTAGTGGTTACTGGTCAGAGGTAATGAGATATGCCTTAGTGGTTACTGGTCAGAGGTAATGAGATATGCCTTAGTGGTTACTGGTCAGAGGTAATGAGATATGGTTATGCCTGGTCAGAGGTAATGAGATATGCCTTAGTGGTTACTGGTCAGAGGTAATGAGATATGGTTATGCCTGGTCAGAGGTAATGAGATATGCCTTAGTGGTTACTGGTCAGAGGTAATGAGATATGGTTATGCCTGGTCAGAGGTAATGAGATATGGTTATGCCTGGTCAGAGGTAATGAGATATGCCTTAGTGGTTACTGGTCAGAGGTAATGAGATATGCCTTAGTGGTTACTGGTCAGAGGTAATGAGATATGGTTATGCCTGGTCAGAGGTAATGAGATATGCCTTAGTGGTTACTGGTCAGAGGTAATGAGATATGCATTAGTGGTTACTGGTCAGAGGTAATGAGTTATGGTTATGCCTGGTCAGAGGTAATGAGATATGGTTATGCCTGGTCAGAGGTAATGAGATATGCCTTAGTGGTTACTGGTCAGAGGTAATGAGATATGCCTTAGTGGTAAATGGTCAGAGGTAATGAGATATGGTTATGCCTGGTCAGAGGTAATGAGATATGCCTTAGTGGTTACTGGTCAGAGGTAATGAGATATGGTTATGCCTGGTCAGAGGTAATGAGATATGGTTATGCCTGGTCAGAGGTAATGAGTTATGGTTATGCCTGGTCAGAGGTAATGAGTTATGGTTATGCCTGGTCAGAGGTAATGAGTTATGGTTATGCCTGGTCAGATTTAGTGTGTTATACAGTGCATTCGGAAGTATTCAGATGTTGTTACGTTGCAGCCTTATTCTAAAATGGATTAACTTATTTTGTGTCCTCATCCATCTACACACAATACCCCATAATGACAAAGAGAAAACAGGTTTGTAGACATTTCTGCACATTTATTGAATATAAAAAACTGAAAATACCTTATTTACATAAGTATTCAGACCCTTTGCTATGAGACTCGAAATTGAGCTCAGGTGCATCCTGTTTCCATTGATCATCATTGATATTTTTCTACAACTTTATTAGAGTCCACCTGTGGTAAATTCAATTGATTGGACATGTTTTGGAAAGGCACACACCTGTCTACATAATGTCCCACAGTTGACAGTGCATGTCAGAGCAAAATCCAAGCCATGAGGTCGAAGGAATTGTCCGTAGAGCTCCGAGACAGGATTTTTTCGAGGCACAGATCTGGGGAAGGGTACCAAAAAAATGTCTGCAGCATTGAAAGTCCCCGGGAAAACAGTGGCCTCCATCATTCTTTAATGGAAGAAGTTTGGAACCACATAGACTCTTCCTAGAGCTGGCCGCTCAGCCAAACTGAGCAATCGGGGGAGAAGGGCCTTGGTCAGGGAGGTGACCAAGAACCCGATGGTCACTCTGACAGAGCTCCAGAGTTCCTCTGTGGAAATGAGAGAACCTTCCAGAAGGACAACCATCTCTGCAGCACTCCACCAATCAATCCTTTATGGTAGAGTGGCCAGACGGAAGCCACTCCTCAGTAAAAGGCACATGACAGCCTCTTGGAGTTTGCCAAAAGGCACCTAAAGGACTCTCAGACCATGAGAAACAAGATTCTTTAGTCTGATGAAACCAAGATTGAACTCTTTGGCCTGAATGCCAAGCGTGAAGTCTGGAGGAAACCTGGCACCATCCCTATGGTGAAGCATGGTGGTGGCAGCATCATGCTGTGGGGATGTTTTTCAGCGGCAGGGACTGGGAGGCTAGTCAGGATCGAGGGAAAGATGAACGGAGCGAAGTACAGAGAGATCCTTGATGAAAACCTGCTCCAGAGCTCTCAGGACCTCAGACTGGGGCGAAGGTTCACCTTCCTACAGGACAACGACCCTAAGCACACAGCCAAGACACTGCAGGAGTGGCTTCGGGACAAGTCTCTGAATGTCCTTGAGTGGCCCAGGAGAGCCTGGACATGAACCTGATCGAACATCTCTGGATACACCTGAAAATAGATGTGCAGCAACGCTCCCCATCCAACCTAACAGAGCTTGAGAGGATCTGCAGAGAAGAATGGGAGAAACTCCCCAAATACAGGTGCGCCAAGCTTGTAGAGTCATACCAAAGAAGACTCGAGACTGTAATTACTGCCAAAGGTGCTTCAACAAAGTACTGAGTAAAGGGTCTGAATACTTACAGTCGTGAAAAAGTAAGTACACCCCATGGAAAGGGTTAGGGTTAGGGTGAGGGTGAGGGTGAGGGTGAGGGTTAGGGTTAGGGTTAGGGTATAGGGTTAGGGTTAGGGTTAGGGTATAGGGTTAGGGTTAGGGTTAGGGTTAGGGTTAGGGTTAGTACACAGATTAATTTTCATTAAGACTCTGTCCTGGTATCTCTATAGTACCTAACCCTAACCCTAACACCCCATGGAAAGTTGCCATTTTGTTTTTGTTTTTGGGACATATTTGGACAGATGGATATGTAATCTTCACTTCAACACTATTGACAGATAAAGGTAACCTAATTTAACAAATGGCACTGAAAGATTATACTTTGCAATCATTTATTCATCAAAAATTTACAGAAATGCAATTCCATAGTTCGGGAAAAATAAGTACACCCCTAGCTTCAATAGCTTGTGTTGCCCCCTTTTGGCTGAAATAACTTAATGTAGACGTTTTTTGTAACTGTCTATCAGTCTCTTACATCGACAGGGAGGAATTTTCGCCCACTCTTCTTTACAGTACTGCTTCAACTGTGTCATGTTCGAGGGCTTTCTTGCATGGCCCGCTTCAAGTCCCCCCACAGCATTTCGACTGGATTGAGATCTGGGCTTTGACTCGGCCATTCCATAACCCTCCATTTCTTCTTTTTGAGCCATTGTGTTGTAGCTTTGCTTTTGTGTTTTCGATCATTGTCCTGTTGCAAGATCCATGTCCGGTTCAGCTTCAGCTTTTTGACAGATGGCCTCATATTCTCCTCAAGAATTCTCTGGTACAATATAGAATTAATGGTTGACTCAATGATGGCAAGTTGGCCCTGAGGCAGCAAAGCAGCCCCAAACCATAATGCCACCGCCTCCATGCTTTACGGTTGGTAAGAGGTTCTTCTGTTTAAAGGCAGTGTTTCGTTTACGCCAAACATGGCATCTGGCATTGCAACAAACGAGGTAAACTATCTGTAAGTCAATGAAGAACAAATTGTTATTTACAATCAAATCAATTTGTATTGGTCACATACACATATTTATCAGTTGTTATTGCAGGTGTAGCAAAATGCTTGTGTTCCTAGCTCCAACAGTGCACTAATATCTAACAATACACACGAAAAAGTAAAAGAATAAAAGATAGAAATATCAGGACGAGCAATGTTGGAGTCCGGAGTATAAATAGTTTGTGTGTGTATATATATATATATATATATATATATATATATATATATATACATATATATATATATACACAGTGCATTCGGAAAGTATTCAGACCCCTTGACGTTTTCCACATTTTGTTACGTTACAGACTTACTCTAAAATGGATTCAATTAAAACTGTCCTCATCAATCTACACACAATGCCCTATAATGACAAAGTGAAAACAGGTTTTTATTTATTTTTGTAAATGTATTAAAAATAAAAAACAGAAATACCTTATTTACATAATTATTCAGACCCTTTGCTATGAGACTCGAAATTGGAACTGGCATCCTTTTCCATTGATCATCCTTGAGATGTTTCTACAGCTTGATTGGAGTCCACCTGTGGTAAATTCAATTGATTGGACATGATTTGGAAAGGCACACACCTGTCTATATAAGGACCCACAGATTACAGTGCATGTCAGAGCAAAAACCAAGCTATGAGGTCGAAGGAATTGTCCGTAGAGCTCCGAGACAGGATTGTGTCGAGGCACAGATCTGGGGAAGGGTACCAAAACATTTCTGCAGCATTGACGGTCCCTAAGAACACAGTGGCCTCCATTATTCTTAAATGGAAGAAGTTTGGAACCACCAAGACAATTCCTAGAGCTGGCCACCCAGCTAAACTAAGCAATCGGGGGAGAAGGGCCTTGGTCAGGGAGGTGACCAAGAACCCGACGGTCACTCTGACAGAGCTCCAGAGTTCCTCTGTTGAACCTTCCAGAAGGACAACCATCTATGCAGCACTCCACCAATCAGACCTTTATGGTAAGGACTGGAAGACTGGCCAAAGATGAACGGAGCAAAAGTACAGACTACTTTAGTAAATGTGATTTGTTCAGTTTTTTTTTTAGTACACATTTTTTTGAAATTTAAAATGCTGGCCAGACGGAAGCCACTCAGTAAAAGGCACATGACAGCCCGCTTGGAGTTTGCTAAAACCAAAAGAAACGATACGTGAAGTCCTGGCATCTAAAAAGTAGTCTCAGACAATGAGAAACAAGATTCTCTGGTCTGATGAAACCAAGATTGAACTCTTTGGCCTGAATTCCAAGCGTCACCGGTGTCCAGTCCCGCTGGCCGGAGCTGGACTGGACATCGGTGGAGCGGATTGCTCTGGCTCCGGTGTGAAGCAGCTGACCGGTGCCGGACCAGGTACCGGTGGAACAGGCACGGACCGTGCCGGACTGACGACGCGCACCACTGGCTTGGTGCGGGGGAACGGAGCAGGAACAGGCCGGGAGCGGGCTGGCGGCGACGCGCACCACTGGCTTGGTGCGGGGAATAGGAACAGGCCGGACCGGGCTGGCGACGCGCACCACTGGCTTGGTGCGGGGAGCAGGAACAGGCCGGACCGGGCTGGTGCGACACGCAACCACTGGCTTGGTGCGGGGAGCAGGAACAGGGGAGCAGGAACAGGCCGGACCGGGCTGGCGATGCGCACCACAGTCTTGGTGCGAGGGACAGCGCACCACTGGCTTGGTGCGGGGAGCAGGAACAAGCCGGACCGGGCTGACGACGCGCACCACAGGCTTGGTGCGAGGGACAGGAACAGGCCGGGCTGGACTGTGGAGACGGACTGGAGGTCTGGAACGGAGAGCTGACACAACCCGTCCTGGCTGAATGCCTATTTCCACACACTCTGTGTGAGGCATCAGCACAGGACGTACAGGGCTGTGCACTCGTACTGACACTACAGCACGTGGCACTGGCGCAGGATATCCGGGACCGAGGAGGGGTACTGGAGGCCACGAGCGTTGAGCCGGCACACTCCGTCCTGGCTGCATGCCCACCTTAGCTGCTTACCTATTGCAGATTCAGTCTTCCCAGCCTGGTGCAGGTCTACAATTTTGTTTCTGGTGTCCTTTGACAGCTCTTTAGTCTTGGCCACAGTGGAGTTTGGAGTGTGACTGTTTGAGGTTGTGGACAGGTGTCTTTTATACTGATAACAAGTTCAAACAGGTGCCATTAATACAGGTAACGAGTGGAGGACAGAGGAGCCTCTTAAAGAAGAAGTTACAGGTCTGTGAGAGCCAGAAATCTTGCTTGTTTGTAGGTGACCAAATACTTATTTTCCACCATAATTAGCAATCTCCCAATCCTCTTCTGGATCATCCAAATGCACTCTAGCAAACTTCAGACGGACCTGGACATGTACTGGCTTAAGCAGGGGGACACGTCTGGCACTGCAGGATTTGAGTCCCTGGCGGCATAGTGTGTTACTGATGGTAGACTTTGTTACTTTGGTCCCAGCTCTCTGCAGGTCATTCACTAGGTCCCCCCCGTATGGTTCTGGGATTTTTGCTCACCGTTCTTGTGATCATTTTGACCCCACGGGGTGAGATCTTGCGTGGAGCCCCAGATCGAGGGAGATTATCAGTGGTCTTTTAAGTCTTCCATTTCCTAATAATTGCTCCCACAGTTGATTTCTTCAAACCAAGCTGCTTACCTATTGCAGATTCAGTCTTCCCAGCCTGGTGCAGGTCTACAATTTTGTTTCTGGTGTCCTTTGACAGCTCTTTGGTCTTGGCCATAGTGGAGTTTGGAGTGTGACTGTTTGAGGTTGTGGACAGATTTCTTTTATACTGATAACAAGTTCAAACAGGTGCCATTAATACAGGTAACGAGTGGAGGACAGAGGAGCCTCTTAAAGAAGAAGTTACAGGTCTGTGAGAGCCAGAAACTTGCTTGTTTGTAGGTGACCAAATACTTATTTTCCACCATAATTTGCAAATAAATTCATAAAAAATCCTACAATGTGATTTGCTGGAGAAAAAAAATCTCAATTTGTCTGTCATAGTTGACGTGTACCTATGATGAAAATTACAGGCCTCTCATCTTTTTAAGTGGGAGAACTTGCACAATTGGTGGCTGACTAAATACTTTTTTTCCCCCACTGTATATATATTGTTTGTTTTTACTCCTGCATTTCCTCCAATCATTTTCATGATGTCCATCTGGTATGCTTCTATATGCCATATCTTTCTAACTGTGCTCAATATAATGAAACACAACAGCCCTACATATACTTTACAAATAAAAACCACTATAATAAAATGCCACAATATTACAAATTACAAATAAAACAGTATAATAAATCCCACTATAATAAAACAGAACAGCCCTACATATACATTACAAATAAAACCCACTATAATAAAACCCACTATAATAAAACCCACTATAATAAAACCCACTATAATAAAACCCACTATAATAAAACCCACTATAATAAAACCCACTATAATAAAACCCACTATAATAAATCCCACTATAATAAAACCCACTATAATAAAACCCACTATAATAAAACCCACTATAATAAAACCCACTATAATAAAACCCACTATAATAAAACCCACTATAATAAATCCCACTATAATAAAACAGAACAGCCCTACATATACATTACAAATAAAACCCACTATAATAAAACCCACTATAATAAAACCCACTATAATATAATATAATAAAACCCACTATAATAAAACCCACTATAATAAAACCCACTATAATAAAACCCACTATAGTAAAACCCACTATAATAAAACCCAACAGCCCTACATATACATTACATATGAAACAGAACAGCCCTACATATACATTACATATGAAACAGAACAGCCCTACATATACATTACATATGAAACATAACAGCCCTACATATACATTACATATGAAACACAACAGCCCTACATATACATTACATATGAAACCCAACAGCCCTACATATACATTACATATGAAACCCAACAGGAGCACATATACATTACATATGAACTCAACAGCCCATACATATACATTACATATGAAACATAACAGCCCTAGAGCGACATTACATATGAAACCCCTATAGCCCTACATATACATTTTACATATGAAACCCAACAGCCCTACATATACATTACATATGAAACAGAACAGCCCTACATATACATTACATATGAAACACAACAGCCCTACATATACATTACATATGAAACCCAACAGCCCTACATATACATTACATATGAAACCCAACAGCCCTACATATACATTACATATGAAACATAACAGCCCTACATATACATTACATATGAACCACAACAGCCCTACATATACATTACATATGAAACCCAACAGGTGTAGGGACTGATACATTACATATGAAACACAACAGCCCTACCGTTCCCATTACATATGAAACATAACAGCCACATATACATTACATATGAAAGCTTCAGCCCTACAGCATTACATATGAAACAGGACAGCCCTACATATACATTAACATATGAAGGTTGACCCAACAGCCCTACATATACGGCACATCTGGATGAGTTGTACAGCCCTACATATACATTACATATGAAACCCAACCAGCCCTACATATTGCATTACATATGAAGATAACAGCCCTACATATACATTACATATGAAACCCAACAGCCCTACATATACATTACATATGAAAACCCAACAGCCCTACATATACATTACATATTGAAACATAACAGCCCTACATATACATTACATATGAAACCCAACAGCCCTACATATACATTACAGCGAAACATAACAGCCCTGATGGCAGATACATTACATATGAAACCCAACAGCCCCGGGAGGATACATTACATCTGCCAGGGTTCAGCCCTTGAGGTATACATTACATATGAAACCCAACAGCCCTACATATACATTACATAGAAACGATTCGCCCCTACATATACATTACATAAGGGGGAAAGGAGAAGATTAGCCCTGTATCTATATACATTACATATGAAACCCAACAGCCCTATATACAGTGGGGAGAACAAGTATTTGATACAATGCCTATTTTGCAGGTTTTCCTACTTACAAAGCATGTAGAGGTCTGTAATTTTTATCATAGGTACACTTCAACTGTGAGAGACGGAATCTAAAACAAAAATCAAGAAAATCACATTGTATGATTTTTAAGTAATACATTTGCATTTTATTGCATGACATAAGTATTTGATACATCAGAAAAGCAGAACTTAATATTTGGTACATAAACCTTTGTTTGCAATTACAGAGATCATACGTTTCATGTAGTTCTTGACCAGGTTTGCACACACTACAGCAGGGATTTTGGCCCACACCTCCATACAGACCTTCTCCAGATCCTTCAGGTTTCGGGGCTGTCGCTGGGCAATACGGACTTTCAGCTCCCTCCAAAGATTTTCTATTGGGTTCAGGTCTGGAGACTGGCTAGGCCATTCCAGGACCTTGAGATGCTTCTTACGGAGCCACTCCTTAGTTGCCCTGACTGTGTGTTTTGGGTCGTTGTCTTGCTGGAAGACCCAGCCACGACCCATCTTCAATGCTCTGAGGGAAGGAGGTTGTTGGCCAAGATCTCGCGATACATGGCCCCATCCATCCTCCCCTCAATACGGTGCAGTCGTCCTGTCCCCTTTGCAGAAAAGCATCCCCAAAGAATGATGTTTCCACCTCCATGCTTCACGGTTGGGATGGTGTTCTTGGGGTTCTACTCATCCTTCTTCTTCCTCCAAACACGGCGAGTGGAGTTTAGACCAAAAAGCTCTATTTTTGTCTCATCAGACCACATGACCTTCTCCCATTCCTCCTCTGAATCATCCAGATGGTCATTGGCAAACTTCAGACGGGCCTGGACATGCGCTGGCTTGAGCAGGGGGACCTTGCGTGCGCTGCAGGATTTTAATCCATGACGGCGTAGTGTGTTACTAATGGTTTTCTTTGAGACTGTGGTCCCAGCTCTCTTCAGGTCATTGACCAGGTCCTGCCGTGTAGTTCTGGGCTGATCCCTCACCTTCCTCATGATCATTGATGCCCCACGAGGTGAGATCTTGCATGGAGCCCCAGACCGAGGGTGATTGACCGTCATCTTGAACTCCTTCCATTTTCTAATAATTGCGCCAACAGTTGTTGCCTTCTCACCAAGCTGCTTGCCTATTGTCCTGTAGCCCATCCCAGCCTTGTGCAGGTCTACAATTTAATCCCTGATGTCCTTACACAGCTCTCTGGTCTTGGCCATTGTGGAGAGGTTGGAGTCTGTTTGATTGAGTGTGTGGACAGGTGTCTTTTATACAGGTAACGAGTTCAAACAGGTGCAGTTAATACAGGTAATGAGTGGAGAACAGGAGGGCTTCTTAAAGAAAAACTAACAGGTCTGTGAGAGCCGGAATTCTTACTGGTTGGTAGGTGATCAAATACTTATGTCATGCAATAAAATGCAAACTAATTATTTAAAAATCATACAATGTGATTTTCTGGATTTTTGTTTTAGATTCCGTCTCTCACAGTTGAAGTGTACCTATTATAAAAATTACAGACCTCTAAATGCTTTGTAAGTAGGAAAACCTGCAAAATCGGCATTGTATCAAATACTTGTTCTCCCCACTGTATATATTACAAATAAAACACTTTAATAAATCCCATTATAATAAAACACAACAGCCCAACATATACATTACAAATTGAACCCACAGCCATGGAGGGACCATCTTAGTGTTCGGCAGAAGACAGCGGGGAAAGGTGCTCAAAGTTATGTGAGAGTCTTAAGTCTGGACGCGGTGGAAGAAGGCAGGCGCACCGAGAATGATTATTCTCCTTCTTTCTGGTTCCGACACGCATCAATCTTTGCTCACCTGGAGACTAACAATGAGCAGCCATTTTCTGGTTCAAGCTGGTGCAGTGGCGGAAACTGATCAAGTTCAGGAATGGATACTTAGTGAGGACTAGGGCCTAGTCACAGGTATGGAGGGATACTTAGTGAGGACTGCGTCCTAGTCAGAGGTATGGGAGGATACTTGGTAGGGACTGGGGTCTAGTCACAGGTATGGAGGGATACTTAGTGGGGACTGGGGCCTAGTCAGAGGTATGGAGGGATACTTAATGAGGACTGGGGCCTGGTCAGAGGTATGGAGGGATACTTAGTGAGGACTCCTGTCAGAGTATGGAGGGATACTTAGTGGGGACTGAGGGCCTATTCAGAGGTATGCGTACTTAGGGGGACTGTGGTCAGAGGTATCAGTCACACAGTAACTACAGGTCAGAGGTATGGAGGGATACTTAGTGGGGGACTGTGGGCCTGGTCATTATGGAGTGTGACTTATAACTGGGTGGTCAGAGTATGGAGGGATTACTTAGTGTGGACTGGGGCCTGGTCAGTGTTGTGTCTGGATACTTAGTGAGCCTCGTCAGAGTATGTAGGGCCTGAGACTTGATGCGTTGGCTGTTAGTTATCAGTCACACAGTAACTACAGCAAAACACCTAAGTGTTGTGTCTGGATTACAGTGTGACTGATAACTAAGTGTTGTGTCTGGATTACAGTGTGACTGATAACTAAGTGTTGTGTCTGGATTACAGTGTGACTGATAACTAAGTGTTGTGTCTGGATTACAGTGTGACTGATAACTAAGTGTTGTGTCTGGATTACAGTTTGACTGATAACTAAGTGTTGTGTCTGGATTACAGTGTGACTGATAACTAAGTGTTGTGTCTGGATTGCAGTTTGACTGATGACTAAGTGTTGTGTCTGGATTACAGTTTGACTGATGACTAAGTGTTGTGTCTGGATTGCAGTGTGACTGATATCTAAGGGGTCTGGATTGCAGTATGACTGAGGCGTGCTGTATTTACTATGTCATTTATGTGTGTCTTGTGTTGTCTGTGTTTCAGTGCTCAGTGACGTGTGGTGAGGGGGTGGAGAGGCGCTTAGTGACGTGTCGTATTGGAGATCAGTGTAATGGAGAGAAACCTGATGCCCACAGACCCTGCAAACCAGGACCCTGTCACGGTGAGATACAACCCTAACTCATTGACTCTAACCTTGACTCTAACCTTAACCATAACACTAACCCTAACCATAACCATAACACTAACCCAAACACTAACCCTGACTAGCATTTTTTTTTTTTATGTTGGTGTGTGTTTTTGTTGTATAGATCTTATAGCTATCACCACCCTAGTATAACCCTAACCCTAACCCTAACCCTAACCCTAGTATAACCCTAACCCTAACCCTAGTATAACCCTAACCCTAACCCTAGTATAACCCTAACCCTAACCCTAGTATAACCCTAACCCTAGTATAACTCTAACCCTAACCCTAGTATAACCCTAACCCTAGTATAACCCTAACCCTAGTATAACCCTAACCCTAACCCTAGTATAACCCTAACCCTAGTAACCCTAGTATAACCCTAACCCTAACCCTAGTATAACCCTAACCCTAACCCTAGTATAACCCTAACCCTAGTATAACCCTAACCCTAACCCTAGTATAACCCTAACCCTAACCCTAGTAACCCTAACCCTAACCCTAGTATAACCCTAACCCTAACCCTAGTATAACCCTAACACTAACCCTAGTATAACCCTAACCCTAACCCTAGTATAACCCTAACCCTAGTATAACCCTAACCCTAACCCTAGTATAACCCTAACCCTAACCCTAGTATAACCCTAACCCTAACCCTAGTATAACCCTAACCCTAACCCTAGTATAACCCTAACCCTAACCCTAGTATAAGACCCTAACCTTTTGAAGGAACCCTGTATAACTGGAACCCTATTCTAACCCCAGGCCTGAGCCCTAACCCTATATACCCTACTCCGACCCCATGTCTAACCCTATCCTCTCAGACCCCAGTGTAAACCCTATCCCTCTCAGATAACCCCATGTCTAACCCTATATAACCTCTCAGACCCCAACCCTAACCCTATCCCTAACTCTATACCCCATGTATAAACCCTATCCTCTAACCCTAGTACCCAACCCTAACCCTATCCTAACCCTAGTATAACCCCCCTATGTCTAACCCTATCCTCCCTAGTACCCCATGTCCCTAACCCTAGTATAACCTCTCAACACTACCCCATGTCTAACCCTATACCTCTAACCCTAGTCTAACCCTATCCCCTAGTACCCCCTAACCCTATCCTCTCAGACCCCATGTCTAACCCCTATCCTCTCAGACCCCAGTCTAACCCTAACCTCTCAACCCCATGTCTAACCCTAACCCTCTCAGACCCCATGTCTAACCCTATCCTCTCAGACCCCATGTATACCCTATCCTCTCAGACCCCATGTCTAACCCTATCCTCTCAGACCCCATGTCTAACCCTATCCTCTCAGACCCCATGTCTAACCCTATCCTCTCAGACCCCATGTCTAACCCTATCCTCTCAGACCCCATGTCTAACCCTATCCTCTCAGACCCCATGTCTAACCCTATCCTCTCAGACCCCATGTCTAACCCTATCCTCTTGAGACCCATGTCTAACCCTATTCTGACCCCCAGGCCTGAGTCTAGCCCTATCCTCTCAGACCCCATGTCTAACCCTATCCTCTCAGACCCCATGTCTAACCCTATCCTCTCAGACCCCATGTCTAACCCTATCCTCTCAGACCCCATGTCTAACCCTATCCTCTCAGACCCAATGTCTAACCCTATCCTCTCAGACCCCATGTCTAACCCTATCCTCTCAGACCCCATGTCTAACCCTAACCTCTCAGACCCCATGTCTAACCCTATCCTCTCAGACCCCATGTCTAACCCTATCCTCTCAGACCCCATGTCTAACCCTATCCTCTCAGACCCCATGTCTAACCCTATCCTCTCAGACCCCATGTCTAACCCTATCCTCTCTGACCCCATGTCTAACCCTATCATCTCAGACCCCATGTCTAACCCTATCCTCTCAGACCCCATGTCTAACCCTATCCTCTCAGACCCCATGTCTAACCCTATCCTCTCAGACCCCATGTCTAACCCTATCCTCTCAGACCCCATGTCTAACCCTATCCTCTCAGACCCCATGTCTAACCCTATCCTTTCAGACCCCATGTCTAACCCTATCCTCTCAGACCCCATGTCTAACCCTATCCTGACCCCATGTCTAACCCTATCCTCTCAGACCCCATGTCTAACCCTATCCTCTCAGACCCCATGTCTAACCCTATCCTCTCAGACCCCATTTCTAACCCTATCCTCTCAGACCCCATGTCTAACCCTATCCTCTCAGACCCCATGTCTAACCCTATCCTCTCAGACCCCATGTCTAACCCTATCCTCTCAGACCCCATGTCTAACCCTATCCTCTCAGACCCCATGTCTAACCCTATCCTCTCAGACCCCATGTCTAACCCTATCCTCTCAGACCCCATGTCTAACCCTATCCTCTCAGACCCCATGTCTAACCCTATCCTCTCAGACCCCATGTCTAACCCTATCCTCTCAGACCCCATGTCTAACCCTATCCTCTCAGACCCCATGTCTAACCCTATCCTCTCTGACCCCATGTCTAACCCTATCATCTCAGACCCCATGTCTAACCCTAACCAACCCCAGGCCTGAGCCCTAACCCTATCCTCTCAGACCCCATGTCTAACCCTATCCTTACAGACCCCATGTCTAACCCTATCCTCTCAGACCCCATGTCTAACCCTATCCTTTCAGACCCCATGTCTAACCCTATCCTCTCAGACCCCATGTCTAACCCTATCCTCTCAGACCCCATGTCTAACCCTATCCTCTCAGACCCCATGTCTAACCCTATCCTCTCAGACCCCATGTCTAACCCTATCCTCTCAGACCCCATGTCTAACCCTATCCTCTCAGACCCCATGTCTAACCCTATCCTCTCAGACCCCATGTCTAACCCTAACCTCTCAGACCCCATGTCTAACCCTTAACTAAAGAGGGATGGAGATGGATTAAAAAATAGGGAGAGGGGGGAGTTCAATTACTAGGGAGGGAGAGGGGTAGATGAATAACTAGGGAGGGAGGGAGTTAAATAACTAGGGAGGGAGGAAGGGAGTTGAGGAACTACAGAGGGAGATTACTAACTATGGAGGGAGGTAAATAACTTGGAATGGAGGGATATAGTTGAATAAATAGGGAGGGAGGTAGATGAATATATAGGGATGGATGGAGATGAATAACTAGGGAGGGAGGGAGGCAGGGAGTTGAATATCTAGGAAGGGAGTGAGGGAGTTAAATAAAAAGAGAGGGAGGGAGGGAGGGAGGGAGGGAGGGAGGGCGGGCGGGGCGGAGATTAATAACTAGGGAGGAAGGGATTTGAATAACTAGTGAGGTAGGGAGGGATGGAGTTGAATAACTAAAGGGATTTGAATAACTACTGAGGGAGATGAATAAGAAGGGAGGGAGTTAAATAACTAGGGATGGAGGGATGGAGTTGAATAATTAGGGAGAGAGGGAGCTGAAGGGAGGTAGATGAATAGCTAAGGAGGGAATGAGGGAAGGAGTTGAATAACTAGGGAGTGAGGAATGGAGTTGAATAACTAGGGAGGGAAGGAGTTGAGTAACTAGGGATGGAGGAATGGAGTTGAATATCTAGGGAGGGACGGAGATTAAAAACTAGGGAGGCAGGGAGTTGAGTACATAGGGAGGGAGTTTAACTAAAGCGGGATGGAGGGAGATGAATAACTAGAGAGAGGGGGAAGTTGAATTACTAGGGAGTGAGAGGGGTAGATTAATAACTAGGGAGGGTGGGAGTTAAATAACTAGGGAGGGAGGAAGGGAGTTGAGTATCTACAGAGGGAGATGAATAACTAGAGAGGGAGGTAAATAACTTGGGATGGAGGGATGGAGCTGAATAACTAGGGAGGGAGGGGGATGAATAACTAGGGCGGGAGGGAGGCAGGGAGTTGAATATCTAGGAAGGGAGGGAGGGATTTAAATAACTAGGGAGGTAGGGAGGGATGGTTTAATAACTAAAGAGGGATCGAGGGAGATTAATAACTAGGGAGAGAGGGGGGAGTTGAATAACTAGGCAGGGAGGGATTTCAATAACTACTGAGGGAGATGAATAACAAGGGAGGGAGTGAGAGAGGGAGGGATATGAATAACTAGGGAGAGATTGAGCTGAAGGGAGGTAGATGAATAGCTAGGGAGGGAGTGAGGGAAGGAGTTGAAAAACTAGGGAGGGAGGGAGTTAACTACAGAGGGAGGGATTTGAACAACTAGGGAGGGAGGCAGGGAGGGAGATTAATAACTAGGGAGGGGGTGAGGTAGTTGAATAACTAGATAGGAAGGAAAGTACTTGAATAACCAGGGAGGGAGGGAGTTGAATAACAATTGAGGGCGAGAGGGAGATTAATAGCTATTGAGGGAGGGAGTAGAATAACTAGGGAGGGAGTGTAATAACTAAAGTGGGAGAGGGGTAGATTAATAATTAGGGAGGGAGGGAGTTGAATAACTTGGGATGGAGGGATGGAGTTGAATATCTAGGGAGGGAGGAAGATTAATAACTAGGGAGGGAGGTACAGTGAGGGAAAAAAGTATTTGATCCCCTGCTGATTTTGTACTTTTGCCCAATGACAAAGAAATGATCAGTCTATAATTTTAATGGTAGGTTTATTTGAACAGTGAGAGACAGAATAACAACAACAAAAAATCCAGAAAAACGCATGTCAAAAATTTTAAAATTGATTTGCATTTTAATGAGGGAAATAAGTATTTGACCCCCTCTCAATCAGAAAGATTTCTGGCTCCCAGGTGTCTTTTATACAGGTAACGAGCTGAGATTAGGAGCACACTCTTAAAGAGAGTGCTCCTAATCTCAGTTTGTTACCTGTATAAAAGACACCTGTCCACAGAAGCAATCAATCAATCAGATTCCAAACTCCACCATGGCCAAGACCAAAGAGCTCTCCAAGGATGTCAGGGACAAGATTGTAGACGTACACAAGGCTGGAATGGGCTACAAGACCATCGCCAAGCAGCTTGGTGAGAAGGTGACAACAGTTGGTGCGAGTCTCCTGAGTGGCGCAGTGGTCTAAGGCACTGCATCGCAGTGCTAACTGTGTCACTAGAGATCCTGGTTCGAATCCAGGCTCTGTCGCAGCCGGCCGCGACCGGGAGACTCATGGGCGGCGCACAATTGCCCCAGCGTCGTCCAGGGTAGGGGAGGGAATGGCCGGCAGGGATGTAGCTCAGTTGATAGAGCATGGCGTTTGCAACGCCAGGGTTGTGGGTTCGATTCCCACAGGGGGCCAGTATAAAAAAAAATATGTATTCACTAACTGTAAGTCGCTCTGGATAAGAGCGTCTGCTAAATGACTAAAATGTAAATGTAAAATGATTATTCGCAAATGGAAGAAACACAAAAGAACTGTCAATCTCCCTCGGCCTGGGGCTCCATGCAAGATCTCACCCCGTGGAGTTGCAATGATCATGAGAACGGTGAGGAATCAGCCCAGAACTACACGGGAGGATCTTGTCAATGATCTCAAGGCAGCTGGGACCATAGTCACCAAGAAAACAATTGGTAACACACTACGCCGTGAAGGACTGAAATCCTGCAGGAGGAGGAATGCTGCCTATGACCCCAAGAACACCATCCCCACCGTCAAACATGGAGGTGGAAACATTATGCCTTGGGGGTGTTTTTCTGCTAAGGGGACAGGACAACTTCACCACATCAAAGGGACGATGGACTGTGCCATGTACCGTCAAATCTTGGGTGAGAACCTCCTTCCCTCAGTCAGGGCATTGAAAATGGGTTGTGGATGGGTATTCCAGCATGACAATGACCCAAAACACACATGGCCAAGGCAACAAAGGAGTGTCTCAAGAAGAAGAACATTAAGGTCCAGGAGTGGCCTAGTCAGTCTCCAGACCTTAATCCCATAGAAAATCTGTGGAGGGAGCTGAATGTTCGAGTTGCCAAACGTCAGGCTCGAAACCTTAATGACTTGGAGAAGATCTGCAAAGAGGAGTGGGACAAAATCCCTCCTGAGATGTGTGCAAACCTGGTGGCCAACTACAAGAAACGTCTGACCTCTGTGATTGCCAACAAGGGTTTTGCCACCAAGTGCTAAATCATGTTTTGCAGAGGGGTCAAATACTTATTTCCCTCATTAAAATGCAAATCAATTTATAACATTTTTGACATGCGTTTTTCTGGATTTTTGTTTTGTTATTCTGTCTCTCACTGTTCAAATAAACCTACCATTAAAATTATAGACTGATCATGTCTTTGTCAGTGGGCAAACGTACAAAATCAGCAGGGGATGAAATACTTTTCCCTCACTGTAGATGAATAACTAGGAAGGGAGGGATATGATTAACTAGGGTGGTTGAGAGGGAGGGAGATTAATAACTAGGGAGGATGGGATGGAGGTAGTGTCACGATCGTTCATGAACGAGAAGGACCAAGGCGCAGCGTGATATGCATTCATATTTATTTACGTACTGAACACACGACAAAACAACAAACGAAACGTGAAGTCCAAGGTAGACAAAATAACATACCTCACACGGAACAAGATCCCACAACTAACAGGTGCCAAAAGGCTGCCTAAGTATGGTCCCCAATCAGAGACAACGAGCTACAGCTGCCTCTGATTGGGAACCACACCGGCCAACAAAGATCTACACATTCTAGATCTCAACATAGACAATCAACATAGCACAACACAACACAGAAAATACACACCCTGACTCAACAAATGAGAGTCCTCAGAGTCGGGGGCGTGACTGGTAGATTAATAACCCCCCCCAAAGGTACGGACTCCGACCGGGAGGGAGCAAAATGAATAACAGGGTAGGTGAGGGGTGGGCATTCCGCCTCGGAGGCGGGGCTGAGGGCGTGACCACCACTTATTCTCCGCCTCCCTGTGCGAGGGAGGTCTGGTCTGGACCTCGGCGCGGGAGGGAGTTGAATTCCTCCCACTATACTCCAAGCCCTGTCTGGACCCTGGGAGGGAGACCCCAAACCTGGAGAGGGGGAGATGAATAACTAGGTCTGGACTGGAATAAACTAGACTGGAGCTGGACCCGACGACGGTGGATCGAACTAGCTCTGGATTAGAGAGTGGAAACCGCTGACCGGGGAGGATCAGGCACCGGTGGAGCGGAGATGATTGGCTCCGGAGTGGAGCGGCTGACCGGAGCTGGACTGGACCCGGTGGAGCGGATTGCTCTGGCTCCGGAGTGAATAACTGCCCGGAGTTGGACCGGACCCCGGTGGAGCAATTGCTCTGCTCCGGAGTGGAAACCGCTGACCAAAGCTAGGGACCCCGGGAGGGAAGGAAATTAATAGCTCCAGAGGGGAGCAGTTGACCGGTGCCGGACCAGGCACCGGTGGAACAGGCACGGGCCATGCGAGGACTGGACACACGCACCACTGGCTTGGTGCGAGGGACAGGAATAACCGGACCGGGCTGGCGATGCACCACTAGGTTTGGTGCGAGGTCCAGGAACAGGCCGGGAGATTAATAACTAGGGAGGCGACGCGCACCACTGTCTTGGTGCGAGGGAGGGGAACAGGCTAGGACCGGAGGGGCGACGCACACCACTGGGAGAGGGCGGGGAGCAGGAACGGGCCGGGCCGGGCCGGGGCTGGCGACGCGCACCACTGGCTTGATGCAGGGAGCAGGGAGATTAATAACCGGGGGAGGCGACGCGCACCACTGGCTTGATGCGAGGAGCAGGAACGGGCCGGACCGTACTGGGAACACACACCACTGGATTAGTGTGGGATTAGGAACGGGTCGGGGAGTAGGGGAGACGCACCAACTGGGAGGGATGCGGGGAGCAGGAACGGGCCGGACCGGACTGGAGACACGCACCACTTGCTTGGTGCGAGGAGCGGGACTGGGTTCCTTTATAAACCCCACAGGGAGATTGCTGCCTAACTAGGGAGGGAGGGTGCCTCTACACTCTCCTTCTCCCTTATAGCCTCCTGTAGGGCCTCCCTCTGACCGAATAAAAACTAGGGAGGGAACCAATAGCCCCCGTAACATCGTGACCCCTCTCCTAACCTGCTGATCCGCCCTGTCGCTGCCTCTTAACCTCGTCGTCCACACTGTGTGCCCCCCAAATTTTTTTTTTGGGGGTTGCCTCTCGGGTCTCCGTCGGGCACTGTGGCACCGTTTCTCCTCTCCTAGGGAGGGGCCTTCATCGCCCTTAAATAACGGACGGAGGGAGGGAGATTCTCCCCCAAGGGAGGAGGGAGATTAATAACTACGTAGGGAGGGAGGGAGATTTAATAACTAGGGTTTGCTCCTGAAACACGCTGCTAGGGAGGGAGGGGTGGGAGATTCTGTCACTATCGTTCATGGAGGGAGAAGGATAAACTAGGGCAGGAGTGAGGGCATTCATAATAACTACGGAGGAGGGACAAGATTAAACAAACTAAAGTGAAGGGAAGGTAGACAAAATAACCTCACACGGGAACAAGATCCATAACTAAGAGGTGCCAAAAGGCTGCCTAAGTAGGGTCCCCAATCAGAGACAAGAGCTACAACTGCCTCTGATTGGAGGGACACCGGCAACATAGATCTACACATTCTAGATCTCAACATAGACAATCAACATAGCACAACAAACACAGAAAAGGGACACCCTGACTCAACAAAAGGAGAGTCCTCAGAGTCAGGGCGTTACAGGTAGATTAATAACTAGGGAAAGAGGGGGGGAGATTAATAACTAGGGAGGGAGGGAGGGAGATTAATAACTAGGGAGGGAGGGAGGGAGATTAATAAATAGGGAGGGGTTGAGGGAGCTGAATTAATAACTAGGGATGGGAGGAGGGTAGTTGCATAAATAGGGAGGGAGGGAGTTGAATAACAAGAGAGGGAGTGAGGGCGGGAGGGAGATTAATAACTAGGGAGGGAGGGAGATGAATAACTAGGGAAGACATGAATAACTAGGGAGGATTGGAGGGAGGTAGATGAATAACTAGGGAGGATTAGAGGGAGATGAATAACTAGGGAGAATTGGAGGGAGGGAGATGAATAACTAGGGAGAATTGGAGGGAGCGAGATGAATAACTAGGTAGGGAGGGAGATGATTAACGAGGGGGGATGGAGGGAGGGAGATAATAAACTAGGGAGGGGAGGGAGATTAATAACTAGGTAGGGAGGGAGATGATTAACTAGGGGGGGTGGGAGGGAGGGAGATTAATAACTAGGGAGGATGGGATGGAGGTAGATTAATAATTAGGGAAAGAGGGGAGATTTCAATAACTAGGGAGGGATGAGTTGAATAACTAGGGAGGGAGAAAAATGAATAACTAGGAAGGGAGGGAGGGAGATGAATAACTACGGAGAGAGGTAGATGACTAACGAGGGAAGGGGGGAGATGAAAAACTAGGGAGGATTGGAGGGAGGGAGATTAATAACTAGCGAAGGAGGCAGGGACGGAGATAAATAAATAGGGAGAGAGGGGGGAGTTGAATAACTAGGGAGGGAGAGGGGTAGATGAATAACTAGGGAGGGGTTGAGGGAGCTGAATAACTAGGGAGGATGGGAGGGAGGTAGTTGCATAAATAGGGAGGGAGGGAGTTGAATAACAAGAGAGGGAGTGAGGGCGGGAGGGAGATTAATAACTAGGGAGGGAGGGAGATGAATAACTAGGAAGACATGAATAACTAGGGAGGATTGGAGGGAGGTAGATGAATAACTAGGGAGGATTAGAGGGAGATGAATAACTAGGGAGAATTGGAGGGAGGGAGATGAATAACTAGGGAGAATTGGAGGGAGCGAGATGAATAACTAGGTAGGGAGGGAGATGATTAACGAGGGGGGATGGGAGGGAGGGAGATTAATAACTAGGTAGGGAGGGAGATGATTAACTAGGGGGGGTGGGAGGGAGGGAGATTAATAACTAGGGAGGATGGGATGGAGGTAGATTAATAATTAGGGAAAGAGGGGAGATTTCAATAACTAGGGAGGGATGAGTTGAATAACTAGGGAGGGAGAAAAATGAATAACTAGGAAGGGAGGGAGGGAGATGAATAACTACGGAGAGAGGTAGATGACTAACGAGGGAAGGGGGGAGATGAAAAACTAGGGAGGATTGGAGGGAGGGAGATTAATAACTAGCGAAGGAGGCAGGGACGGAGATAAATAAATAGGGAGAGAGGGGGGAGTTGAATAACTAGGGAGGGAGAGGGGTAGATGAATAACTAGGGAGGGCGGGAGTTAAATTTACATTTACATTTAGCAGACAATCTTATCCAGAGCGACTTACAGAAGCAATTAGGGTTAAGTGCCCTGCTCAAGGGCACATCGACAGATTTTTCACCTAGTCGGCTCGGGGATTAGAACCAGCGACCTTTCGGTTACTGGCACAACGCTCACTAAGCTACCTGCCGCCCCAATTAGAGACAGTGAGGCAGCTATACATAGTCTGAAAAAAATGAATGACACTCCACATTATCTGGCTGTATTCCCACAAATAACTAGGGAGGTAGGAAGGGAGTTGAGTAACTACGGAGTGAGAGGAATAACTAGGGAGGGATTTTGATAGAAAGGGGTGTTGAATAACTTGGGAGGGAGGGAGATTAATAACTAGGGAGGGAGTGAAGGAGTTAAATAACTAAGGAGGAAGGGAGTTAGGGAGATAAAATCAAGGGAGGGAGCACGGGAGTTGAATAACTAGGGAGGGGGGGAAGGAGGGACGGAAGGAGTTGAATAACTAGGGAGGGAGGGAGGGAGATTAATAACTAGGGATGGAAGGAGGTAGATGAATAAATAGCGAGGAAGGGAGATGATGGATGGGAGGGAGGGAGGGAGGGAGGAAGGGAGTGATGGAGTTGAATAACTTCGGAATGAGGGATGGAGTTGGAATACTAGGGAGGGAGTTGAAATACTAGGGAGGGAGGTAGATGAATAACTAGGGATGGAAGGAGGTAGATGAATAACTAGGGATGGAAGGAGGTAGATGAATAACTAGCGAGGAAGGGATTTGTAAAACTAGGGAGGGAGGGATTTGAATAACTAGGGAGGGAGGGAGATTAATAACTAGGGATAGAGGGAGCTGAATAACTAGGGAGGATGGGAGGTAGGGAGATGAATAACTAGGGACGGAGGGAGGAACAACTAGGGAGGGTGGGAGGGAGATTATTAACTAGGGAGGTAGTTGCCTAACTAGGGAGGGAGGTAGGAAGGGAGGGATTTGAATAACTAGGGAGGGATGGAGATGAATAACTAGGGAGGATTGGAGGGAGGGAGATTAATAACTAGGGAGGGAGATAGGGAGGGAGGGATTTGAATAACTAGGGAGGGATGGAGATGAATAACTAGGGAGGATTGGAGGGAGGGAGATTAATAACTAGGGAGGGAGGAAGATGAATAACTAGGGAGCAATGAGTTGAATAACTAGGTGAGGGAGGGAGAGAGGGAGGGAGGGAGATAAATAACTAGGGAGAGAGGGAGCTGAACAAATACGGATGGAGTTAGATTAATAACTAGGGAGGGGGGGAGTTAAATAACTAGGGAGGATTGGCGGGAGGGAGATGAAGAACTAGGGAGAGATGGAGATGAATAACTAGGGAGGGAGGGAGTTAAATAACTAGGGAGGGAGGGAGTTAAATAACTAGGGTGGGAGGGAGATGAATAACTAGGGAGGGAGGGAGTTAAATAACCAGGGAGGGAGGGAGTTAAATAACTAGGGTTGGAGGGAGATGAATAACTAGGGAGGGAGGGAGTTAAATATCCAGGGAGGGAGGGAGTTAAATAACTAGGGAGTGAGGGAGATGAATAACTAGGGAGCAAAGGAGTTGAATAACTAGGGAGGATGTGAGGTAGGGAGATTAATAACTAGGGTGGGAGTGAAGGAGTTAAATAACTCGGGAGGGAGGGGAGGGAGGGAGATTAATAACTAGGGATAGAGGGAGCTGAATAACTAGGGAGGATGGGAGGTAGGGAGATGAATAACTAGGGACGGAGGGAGGAACAACTAGGGAGGGTGGGAGGGAGATTATTAACTAGGGAGGTAGTTGCCTAACTAGGGAGGGAGGTAGGAAGGGAGGGATTTGAATAACTAGGGAGGGATGGAGATGAATAACTAGGGAGGATTGGAGGGAGGGAGATTAATAACTAGGGAGGGAGATAGGGAGGGAGGGATTTGAATAACTAGGGAGGGATGGAGATGAATAACTAGGGAGGATTGGAGGGAGGGAGATTAATAACTAGGGAGGGAGGAAGATGAATAACTAGGGAGCAATGAGTTGAATAACTAGGTGAGGGAGGGAGAGAGGGAGGGAGGGAGATAAATAACTAGGGAGAGAGGGAGCTGAACAAATACGGATGGAGTTAGATTAATAACTAGGGAGGGGGGGGAGTTAAATAACTAGGGAGGATTGGCGGGAGGGAGATGAAGAACTAGGGAGAGATGGAGATGAATAACTAGGGAGGGAGGGAGTTAAATAACTAGGGAGGGAGGGAGTTAAATAACTAGGGTGGGAGGGAGATGAATAACTAGGGAGGGAGGGAGTTAAATAACCAGGGAGGGAGGGAGTTAAATAACTAGGGTTGGAGGGAGATGAATAACTAGGGAGGGAGGGAGTTAAATATCCAGGGAGGGAGGGAGTTAAATAACTAGGGAGTGAGGGAGATGAATAACTAGGGAGCAAAGGAGTTGAATAACTAGGGAGGATGTGAGGTAGGGAGATTAATAACTAGGGTGGGAGTGAAGGAGTTAAATAACTCGGGAGGGAGGGAGGGAGGGAGATGAATAACTAGGGAGGGAGGGAGATGAATAACTAGGGAGGGAGGGAGTTAAATATCTAGGGAGGGAGGGAGATGAATAACTAGGGAGGGAGATTAATAACTAGGGAGGGAGTGAGAGGGAGGGTGATGTATAACTAGGGAGAGAGGTGGGAGTTGAATAACCAGGGAGGGAGAGGGGTAGATGAATAACTAGGGAGGGCAGGAGTTAAATAACTAGGGAGGGAGGAAGGGAGTTGAGTAACTACGGAGTGAGAGGAATAACTAGGGAGGGATTTTGATAGAAAGGGGTGTTGAATAACTTGGGAGGGAGGGAGATGAATAACTAGGGAGGGGGAAGGAGGCACGGAGGGAGTTGAATAACTAGGGAAGGAGGGAGGGAGGGAGATGAATAACTAGGGAGGGAGGGAGGGAGTTGAATAACTAGGGAGGGGGGGAGGGAGGGAGATGAATAACTAGGGAGGGAGGGAGGGAGTTGAATAACTAGGGAGGGGGAAGGAGGCACGGAGGGAGTTGAATAACTAGGGAGGGGGGAAGGAGGCACGGAGGGAGTTGAATAACTAGGGAAGGGGGAAGGAGGGAGATGAATAACTAGGGAGGGGGGAAGGAGGCACGGAGGGAGTTGAATAACTAGGGAAGGGGGAGTGAGGGAGATGAATAACTAGGGAGCAAAGGAGTTGAATAACTAGGGAGGATGTGAGGTAGGGAGATTAATAACTAGGGTGGGAGTGAAGGAGTTAAATAACTCGGGAGGGAGGGAGGGAGGGAGATGAATAACTAGGGAGGGAGGGAGATGAATAACTAGGGAGGGAGGGAGTTAAATATCTAGGGAGGGAGGGAGTTAAATAACTAGGGAGCAAAGGAGTTAAATAACTAGGGAGGATGTGAGGTAGGGAGATTAATAACCAGGGTGGGAGTGAATGAGTTAAATAACTAAGGAGGAAATTAGTTAGGGAGATAAAAGCAAGGGAGATGAATAACTAGGGAGGGAGGGGGGGAAGGAGGGACGGAGGGAGTTGAATAACTAGGGAGGGAGGGAGTTTAATAACTAGGGAGGATTGGCGGGAGGGAGATGAATAACTAGGGAGAGATGGAGATGAATAACTAGGGAGGATTGGAGGTAGGGAGTTGAATAACTAGGGAGGGAGAGAGTTAAATAACTAGGGAGGGAGGGAGATGAATAACTAGGGAGGATTGGAGGTAGGGAGTTGAATAACTAGGGAGGGAGGGAGTTAAATAACTACGGAGGGAGATTAATAACTAGGGGGAGGGAGGGAGATGAATAACTAGGGAGGGAGGGAGATTAATAACTAGGGAGGGAGGGAGATTAATAACTAGGGAGGGAGGGAGATGAATAACTAGGGAGGATGGGAGTTAAATATCTAGGGAGGGAGGGAGATGAATAACTAGGGAGGATGGGAGTTAAATATCTAGGGAGGGAGGGAGATTAATAACTAGGGAGGGAGGGAGATGAATAACTAGGGAGGGAGGGAGATGAATAACTAGGGAGGGGGGAAGGAGGCACGGAGGGAGTTGAATAACTAGGGAGGGGGGAAGGAGGCACGGAGGGAGTTGAATAACTAGGGAAGGGGGAAGGAGGGAGATGAATAACTAGGGAGGGAGGGAGTTGAATAACTAGGGAGGGGGGAAGGAGGCACGGAGGGAGTTGAATAACTAGGGAGGGGGGAAGGAGGGAGATGAATAACTAGGGAGGGAGGGAGGGAGGGAGTTGAATAACTAGGGAAAAAGGGAGCTGAATAACTAGGGAGGATGGGAGGGAGGGAAATTAATAACTAGGGAGGGAGGAAGATGAATAACTAGGGAGCAATGAGTTGAATAACTAGGGAGGGAGGGAGATTAATAACTAGGGAGGATTGGTAGGAGGGTGATGAATAACTAGGGAGGGAGGGAGTTAGGGAGATACAAGCAAGCAAGGGAGGGAGCACGGGAGTTGAATAACTAGGGAGGGAGGGAAGGAAATTAATAACTAGGGAAGTAGTTGCCTAACTAGAGGGGAGGGAGGGAGGGAGATTAATAACTAGAGAGGGAGGGAGGGAGATTAATAACTAGCGAGGAAGTGAGGGTTTTGAATAACTAGGGAGGGAGTTGAATAAATAGGGAGGGAGGGAGATTAATAACTAGCGAGGAAGTGAGGGTTTTGAATAACTAGGGAGGGAGTTGAATAAATAGGGAGGGAGGGAGATTAATAACTAGCGAGGAAGTGAGGGTTTTGAATAACTAGGGAGGGAGTTGGGAATAAAACTAGGGAGGGAGGGAGATTAATAACTAGCGAGGAAGTGAGGAGGGTTTTGAATAACTAGGGAGGAGTTGAATAAATAGGGAGGGAGGGAGATTAATAACTAGCGAGGAAGTGAGGGTTTTGAATAACTAGGGAGGGAGTTGAATAACTAGGGAGGGAGTTAATAACTAGTGATGGAGGGAGGGAGTTGAATAAATAGGGAGGGAGGGAGTTGAATAAATAGGGAGGGAGGGAGATTAATAACTTGCGAGGAAGTGAGGGTTTTGAATTTTTAGGGAGGGAGTTGAATAACTAGGGAGGGAGTTATATAACTAGTGATGGAGTTAGGGAGTTGAATAACTAGGGAGGGAGGGAGTTCCATAACTAGTGATGGAGGGAGAGAGGGAGGGAGGAAGGGAGGAAGGGAGATGAGTAACTACGGAGGGAGATGAATAACTAGGGAAGGAGTGAGAGGGAGGGAGTTCTATAAGTATATAAGATATTAATGAACCTTGTTCCACAGCGTTCAGCTGAGGGAGGCTGTAAATCCTCTGCTATAGAACATGACAGCTTGGTGGATTACACCACACTGATAAGGAGGAGATATCCCCTAACCTTTAACTGCTGTTCACCGTGCCGGGGTGGTTCACTGTGTACTGGAACAAGCAGAAATTGACATGGAAGTATGGATGTGGGAATCTATGATATAAGAGACTGTTCTCATTACTATGTCAAAACTTTCGAATATCCTCATTTAAAGGCTTGATATTATGTTTGTGTGTTTCAGATGAGCCGTGTAACGGGGATAAGTCTATATTCTGTCAGATGGAGGTCCTGGCGAGATACTGCTCTATCCCGGGATACAAAAAACTGTGTTGTGACTCCTGTAGCAGACGCAGAGGAACCCTGTCCCCCCTCCTAGTAGAGGCCGCCGAGATGGACCAGGAAGTACGCTTTGGCGCCGCCTCCCAGCTCCTGGAGACTCTGTCGCCCAATGGGACGCGTGATTTGTCTCTTCGCTCCCGACTGGCCCCCCGTGGATCCCCAACGTTATGCCCCAGCGTCAGACATGCCCACACGGCCCCACCCAGGAAGAGCTCCTTCCACCGCAGAGTACCATCCCCCAGTAGCCTCATTGGCAGGAACTTGTCCGTCATGATATCATCACTCAGTGCTGGGGGCGGGGTTCAGTCAGATTCCACGAAGGGTCAAAGTTCGGACACGTTGAGGGAGAGCCGGTTGCTCAGGGCGACGGAGGTGGCGAGATGAAATGGGATCCTTTCTCCTCTGGACTCCATGCAGATATCACTCCACCCTGCCTTTCTCACCTCACAACATCACCGGAGGGGAGAGAGAGAGAGAGAGAGAGAGAGAGAGAGAGAGAGAGAGGTGCTGGTTCACTTTCGTGTTAGAGACCCCCTAAGCAGCAGTGTGAAGTGACAGGTTGTTTGAGTTGAAAGCACCATATATCACCAGAGCAGTTGGACTGAAGCCCCAGTCATTTATATTTGAGTCATTTAGCAGACGCTCTTATCCAGAGCCACTTACAGTTAGTGAGTGCATACGTTTTTCATACTGGCCCCCCGTGGGAATCGAACCCACAACCCTGGCGTTGCAAGCACCATGCTCTACCAACTGGCCTGTCATGTTACAACGTTACTCTTAGGAAATCTTTCTAGTTGTATAGAATTTCAATATCCAGCTATTTTTGTTTACTGGCGCTCATATTTCTACAACAAATCTAGATATTTCTAAAAGTCACTGTAAAAACGATAATATATACATATTATGTTATACATTATGTTAAAATGTCAGTATTATTATAACGATGGCAAGATGACTCTGTCAAAGGTTAAATCACCTTTTGGTTCCTAAACTACAGACCCACAGACATACTCACATCTCCAGAATCATATCCAGATATTCCAGAACCATAATATGAAATGATGTCAGGTTGTGTATTATTGGTTCCCTACAGTACTCGGCTACAGGCAGAACATACATAATCTGATCATCAGGCTGTCAATACTCTGTTTAATGTCTTCATGAACACACAGGGACAACAGGCAGAGTGTGATGGAATCCCAGCATCACCACATCTGAGAGGGATAGACAGTATACCTAACCCTTCAGAGAGGGAACCTCTGGATTCTATACCACCAGGGGGTTTATTAGTATTTAACACAAACAACATTGTGTGAGCACATTGTGTGCTTTTGTGAAGATGTACTTACAAAATATATTTATAGGGAACATTTGATAATAGATGTCTAGCTTTGTCAGAGAGAGAGAGCTATTTATTATAAAATGATTTTATGTCAACCACAATGCATCTGACTGCAATAGCAAACGAACCATTGACGATGTTTCATTTGAGTTCAATGTGTAACCAATCATTCTTAATCCTGTGTTGTCATTATAGTACCTAATGTTGTCATTATAGTACCTAATGTTGTCATTATAGTACCTAATGTTGTCATTATAGTACCTAATGTTGTCAGTATAGTACCTAATGTTGTCAGTATAGTACCTAATGTTGTCATCATAGTACCTAGTGTTGTTGTTATAGTACCTAATGTTGTCATCATAGTACCTAATGTTGTCATCATAGTACCTAATGTTGTCATTGTAGTACCTAATGTTGTCATTATAGTACCTAATGTTGTCATCATAGTACCTAGTGTTGTTGTTATAGTAATTGTATATAGGATTTAGAAGGTCAATATTTATTAAGATAATGGTCCTACTCTTTTTCCTGAACAAAGCCTTCTGGTTGCCGAGGTGCTGTAGAAATAACAATATTATTATTATAGGTTCTAATAATAAGCAAACTAAACCAAACATCATCAAGACCAACCACCTCATTCCAGCTTAACACTTTCACTCCAGATCAACTGTTACAGGGAGGAATAGTGGTAGTATTCATTAAATTACATTGTTTTCTGCAAACAATTCCTTTTAAATATACATGCTCAATTTTGAGATATTTAAAACTCTGAGAGAGCTGTTCTTCACAGCTGTTTTAGGAAAAAGCCTCAACTTGCTGTTCGAGTCAACTACATCAGCCAAGCGTGGAGTCAACCTGCTGTTCATCAGAAGAATCAACCTGCTGTTCATCAGAAGAATCAACCTGCTGTTCATCAGAAGGATCAACCTGCTGTTCATCAGTGGAATCAACCTGCTGTTCATCAGTGGAATCAACCTGCTGTTCATCAGTAGAATCAACCTGCTGTTCATCAGTGGAATCAACCTGCTGTTCATCAGTGGAATCAACCTGCTGTTCATCAGTGGAATCAACCTGCTGTTCATCAGTGGAATCAACCTGCTGTTCATCAGTAGAATCAACCTGCTGTTCATCAGTAGAATCAACCTGCTGTTCATCAGTAGGATCAACCTGCTGTTCATCAGTGGAATCAACCTGCTGTTCATCAGTGGAATCAACCTGCTGTTCATCAGTAGAATCAACCTGCTGTTCATCAGCCAAGTGTAGAGTGGGTAGATTAGACTATTTTAGTGCCTATTGTGTAAATAACCAACAAGACATGAATATGTTGTTGCCCCTAACTGAACACAGAGAACATAGAGATAGGTAGAGGGTAGTAGGTGTCTCGAACTATGCTGAAACACACAGTGCTCAGAGTTACAGTGAGTTTATTTTCCCTTGTCATTTAAGGTTGTTTAATGTGCTGCCTTTAAGACATTGCTGCTAATGTTATACAAAGCTTTTAATGATCGAGGACGCTAGCTAGTTGGATAGGGTTGTCCCATTTGCCCCTCCATACTTACCATAGAGAGCATCATGGGGGTTCTAATATGCTTACCGTAGAGAGCATCATGGGGGTTCTAATATGCTTACCTGTAGAGAGCATCAGTGGGGTTCTAATATGCTTACCGTAGAGAGCATCATGGGGGTTCTAATATGCTTACCGTAGAGAGCATCATGGGGGTTCTAATATGCTTACCGTAGAGAGCATCATGGGGGTTCTAATATGCTTACCGTAGAGAGCATCATGGGGGTTCTAATATGCTTACCGTAGAGAGCATCATGGGGGTTCTAATATGTTGTAGATGTCACGTTCTAGATAAATGGTTGAACTAATTCCTGTCTCCTGTCTCATCATTATTGAATTGTTATTCAGGCATGGTTATGAAACCCACGAGACATAACAACAGATTGGCAACGAGTAAGTCTGAACCTTCAGGAACTACTATGTCTGGAAATAGTCTGGTTTTTACAAGTTCAAGGGCATAATGTGGATTTCCGCCTAAATAGACATGCCCAAACATAATTATTTCTCATTTGTATTTGTATATTGTATTTATTATGGATCCCCATTAGTTCCTGCCAAGGCAGCAGCTACTGGGGTTTATTATGGATCCCCATTAGTTCCTGCCAAGGCAGCAGCTACTCTTCCTGGGGTTTATTATGGATCCCCATTAGTTCCTGCCAAGGCAGCAGCTACTCTTCCTGGGGTTTATTATGGATCCCCATTAGTTCCTGCCAAGGCAGCAGCTACTCTTCCTGGGGTTTATTATGGATCCCCATTAGTTCCTGCCAAGGCAGCAGCTACTCTTCCTGGGGTTTATTATGGATCCCCATTAGTTCCTGCCAAGGCAGCAGCTACTCTTCCTGGGGTTTATTATGGATCCCCATTAGTTCAATCAATCAATCAATTTTATTTTATATAGCCCTTCTTACATCAGCTAATATCTCGAAGTGCTGTACAGAAACCCAGCCTAAAACCCCAAACAGCTAGTAATGCAGGTGTAGAAGCACGGTGGCTAGGAAAAACTCCCTAGAAAGGCAAAACCTAGGAAGAAACCTAGAGAGGAACCAGGCTATGAGGGGTGGCCAGTCCTCTTCTGGCTGTGCCGGGTGGAGATTATAACAGAAAACCATGCCAAGATGTTCAAAAATGTTTCATAAGTGACAAGCATGGTCAAATAATAATCAGGAATAAATCTCAGTTGGCTTCATAGCCGATCATTAGAGTTTAAAACAGCAGGTCTGGGACAGGTAGGGGTTCCATAACCGCAGGCCAAGGCAGCAGCTACTCTTCCTGGGGTTTATTATGGATCCCCATTAGTTCCTGCCAAGGCAGCAGCTACTGGGGTTTATTATGGATCCCCATTAGTTCCTGCCAAGGCAGAAGCTACTCTTCCTGGGGTTTATTATGGATCCCCATTAGTTCCTGCCAAGGCAGCAGCTACTCTTCCTGGGGTTTATTATGGATCCCCATTAGTTCCTGCCAAGGCAGCAGCTACTCTTCCTGGGGTTTATTATGGATCCCCATTAGTTCCTACCAAGGCAGCAGCTACTCTTCCTCGGGTCCAGCAGAATTTTGGCAGTTATACATTTTTAAAACATTACAATACATTCATAACACTCTAAGTGTGTGCCCTCAGGCCTCTACTCTACTACCACATATTTACAACACAAAATCCATGTGTACATGTGTGTATAGTGCGTATGTTATTGTGTGTTTGTATGCATGTTTGTGTTGCTTCAAAGTCCCTGCTGTTCCATAATATGTATTTTTATCTTGGTTTTTTTGTATCTAATTTTACTGCTAGGCATGAGTTACTTTATGTGGATGTAAAGTCGTGGTCAAAAGTTTTGAAAATGACACAAATATTAATTTTCACAAAGTCTGCTGCCTCAGTTTTTATGATGGCAATTTGCATATACTCCAGAATGTTATGAAGAGTGATCAGATGAATTGCAATTAATTGCAAAGTCCCTCTTTGACATGAAAATGAACTTAATCCCCAAAAAACATTTCCACTGCATTTCAGCGCTGCCACAAAAGGACCAGCTGACATCATGTCAGTGATTTTCTCGTTAACACAGGTGAGAGTGTTGACGAGGACAAGGCTGGAGATCACTCTGTCATGCTGATTGAGTTAAAATAACAGACTGGAAACTTTAAAAGGAAGGTTGTGCTTGAAACCATTGTTCTTCCTCTGTTAACCATGGTTACCTGCAAGAAACACGTGCCGTCATCATTGCTTTGCACAAAAAGGGCTTCACAGGCAAATATATTGCTGCTAGTAAGATTGCACCTAAATCAACCATTTATCGGCTCATCAATAACTTCAAGGAGAGATGTTCAATTGTTGTGAAGAAGGCTTCAGGGCGCCCAAGAAAGTCCAGCAAGCGCAAGGACCGTCTCCTAAAATTGATTCAGCTGCGGGATTGGGGCACCACCAGTGCAGAGCTTGCTCAGGAATGGCAGCAGGCAGGTGTGAGTGCATCTGCACGCACAGTGAGGCGAAGACTTTTGGAGGATGGCCTGGTGTCAAGAAGGGAAGCGAGGAAGCCACTTCTCTCCAGGAAAAACATCAGGGACAGACTGATATTCTGCAAAAGGTACAGGGATTGGACTGCAGAGGACTGGGGTAAAGTAATTTTCTCTGATGAATCCCCTTTCTGATTGTTTGGGGCATCCGGAAAAAAGCTTGTCCGGAGAAGACAAGGTGAGCGCTACCATCAGTCCTGTGTCATGCCAACAGTAAAGCATCCTGAGACCATTCATGTGTGGGGTTGCTTCTCAGCCAAGGGAATTGGGCTCACTCACAATTTTGCCTAAGAACACAGCCATGAATAAAGAATGGTACCAACACATCCTCCGAGAGCAACTTCTCCCAACCATCAAAGAGCAGTTTGGTGACGAATAATGCCTTTTCCAGCATGATGGAGCACCTTGCCATGAGGCAAAAGTGATAACTAAGTGGCTCAGGGAACAAAACATCTGACAAAAATATCTAAAAACACTGAAGCAGCGAACTTTGTGAAGACCAATACTTGTGTCATTCTCAAAACTTTTGACCACGACTGTAGTACTGAGCGCCTCCCATAGTCTGTTCAGACTTGCGGACTGTGAAGAGACCTCTGGTGGCATGTGTTGTGGGATATGCATGGGTATTCTGGCTGTGTGCCAGTAGTTCAAACAGACAGCTCGGTTCATTCAACATGTCAATACCTCTCACAAATACAAGTAGTGATGAAGTCAATCTCTCCTTCACTTTGAGCCAGGAGAGATTGACACGCATATTATTAATGTTAGCTCTCTGTGTAAATCCATGTGCCAGCCATGCTGCCCTGTTCTGAGCCAATTGCAATTTTCCTAAGTCCCTCTTTGTGGCACCTGACCACATGACTGAACAGTAGTCCAGGTGCGACAAAACTAGGGCCTGTAGGATCTACCTTGTTGATAGTGCTGTTAAGAATGCAGAGCAGAACTTTATTATAGACAGACTTCTCCCCATCTTAGCTACTGTTGTATCAACATGTTTTGACCATGACAGTTTACAATCCTGGGATACTCCAAGCAATTTAGTCTCCTCAACTTGCTCAATTTCCACATTATTCATAACAAGATTTAGTTTAGGTTTAGGGTTTAGTAAATGATTTGTCGCAAATACAATGCTTTCAGTTTTTTAAATATTTCTGAAACTAACTGCCGCTCTTTAAGTGTTGCTGTCATTTCAGTCGCTGTTGTAGCTGACGTGTATAGTGTTGAGTCATCCGCATACATAGACATACTGGCTTTACTTAAAGCCAGTGGCATGTCGTTAGTAAAGATTGAAAAAAGTAAGAGGCCTAGACAGCTGCCCTGGGGAATTCCTGATTCTTCCTGGATTTTATTAGAGAGGCTTCCATTAAAGAACACACTCTGTGTTCTGTTAGACAGGTAACTCTTTATCCACAATATAGCAGGGGGTGTAAAGCCATAACACATACGTTTTTCCAGCAACAGACTATGATCGATAATGTCATAAGCTGCACTGAAGTCTAACAAAACAGCCCCCACAATCTTTTTATCATCAATTTCTCTCAGCCAATCATCAGTCATTTTTGTAAGTGCTGTGCTTGTTGAATGTTCTTCCCTATTAGCGTGCTGAAAGTCTGTTGTCAATTAGTTTACTGTAAAATAGCATTGTTTCTGGTCAAACACAACTTTTTCTAAAGGTTTACTAAGAGTTGGTAACAGGCTGATTGGTCGGCTATTTGAGCCAGTAAAGGGGGCTTTACTATTCTTGGGTAGCGGAATGACTGTTGCTTCCCTCCAGGCCTGAGGGCACACACTTTCTAGTAGGCTTAAATTGAAGATGTGGCAAATAGGAGTGGCAATATTGTCCGCTATTATCCTCAGTAATTTTCCATCCAAGTTGTCAGACCCCGGTGGCTTGTCATTGTTGATCGACAATAATACTTTTTTCACCTCTTCCACACTTACTTTACGGAATTCAAAATTACAATGCTTGTCTTTCATAATTTGGTCAGATATACTTGGATGTGTAGCGTCATGCTTAAGTTTGCTAATCTTGCCAATGAAAAAAGCATTAAAGTAGTTGGCCAAATCAGTGGGTTTTGTGATGAATGAGCCA